>SIJG01000005.1:148906-420048 GCA_023374025.1 Heterodera schachtii
TTTACTTTTTTTTTGGCATTGCTTTTCCCTCACCTCCTTCCGCGCCATCGCCGCCTTCCTTTCCTTCCGATGCGACCAAAATGAAGAACAAACTGAGAAGAGCCAAAATGATCAGTTTTCGCATTTTATAATACTTTTAAATGGAAATTTAAAATGTTTATTAGTAAAATGGAAATGTGTTTTTTCGGTTCCCTTTTCTCACTTAAATATTTCAGTGAATTCAGCGAATTTAATGAATCGCGAGGCTTTCCATAGAGTTGTGTACATATTACGTGTTACAGCTGATCAAATAAAAAATGGGTTTAATGAATTTTTAAAAGCATTGCATAATTATTAGGTACGAATAAAGAGAATTAATGATTTGAGGGAACTTAAGGCGATTGATTTTAATGAAATTGAATTTCGAAACTTTTTAAAAATTTTAATTTAAGTATTTAAAAAATGAAGCATAACATAAATTGAATTTGTAAATTATGTAAGCATCAAAAGATAATCAAAAATGATCCAAAGTTGCCCAATATCTTATTGACCTTTGGTCGTCGGCGGATCAGTTCCTTTCGGTCTACCTCAGTTCGGCCCCGGCACGGTTCGGCCCCAGCATGTTTTTGACTATAACTTTTTTCTTTGCCAACCAAATCCAATATTGTTGGTATCATTCGATAGCCCTAAGTGTTCTCTATTAGCTTGCAAAATTTGAAATTTCATTAAGGTTCAAGAAAGTTATGGTCAGAAGAGTTCAAAAAACCAAATTTTCCAACTTTTTTGGCTCGAACTTTTTTTAAACTGAACAAATTTTTTTGGAATTTTGCAGGCTAATAGAGCATCTTAAGAGCTCTCGAATGATACCAACATTGTTGGATTTGATTGGCAAAGAAAAAAGTTATAGTGCAAAAACATGCTGGGGCCGAACCGTGCCGGGGCCGAACTGAGCCGGTCCGGTTCCTTTTGGTAGTCGAATGTCATTTTTCCTGCGGAAAATTTTAAAAATGTTTTTTTGACGCATTGCAAATTCGTAAATGAAAATTTTGGAGGAGTCAAAGCGTTGGAAAGGGCAATTGGGGCGCAGAAAAATGAGAAAATCCGCTCGAAATTGGCCAACTTTTTAAAAAATGTAAAAGCAAAAATGGCCAAAAACAATGACGGAGAAAGTAAAAAAAAGAAAATGAAATATTTAATAAATAATAATAAAACATTTACAGGCAATAAAACGTCGCCACAAATTTCAATTTTATTTGAATTAAAAACAAAAAAACTTGGCAATTAAAGAAAAGTAACAATTCGGAAAATCATTCAGAAAACTTTAATTAAAAAATGAGGAAACTTCCCATTCTGGCTCTTATTTTCTGCTTGTTGCTACTTACAACGGGTAGGAAACGTATTAAATTAACCAATTAGTTAATTTAATTAGTCTGTGATTTCATTTATTAATGAATTAATCAGTATCTAAGTTATTATTTTTTCAATCATAATTATATGTGTAAGAAAGCAATTTTAGAAGGAAGTATATTTCGCCGAAAAAACAGAAAGAAAAATTCATC
The DNA here is from genome assembly GCA_023374025.1 of Heterodera schachtii. NCBI lineage: Eukaryota > Metazoa > Nematoda > Chromadorea > Rhabditida > Heteroderidae > Heterodera > Heterodera schachtii. The sequence continues at coordinate 150,445 of SIJG01000005.1, forward strand.
GAGCAGCGAACAAAGTAAGGAATTAGAAATAAATAATTATTTATTATTTAATTTTAAGAAACACAAAGAAGAAACAGAGGGTATGGCCGAAGTCGCACTTTCTCAAATGGCAATGGCATGTATGGCCAATCGAATGGCTATTCAACTGGCGGATTTGGCCGGTCGAATAGCTTTCCAACTGGCGGATTTGGCGGCTCCAGTGGCTTTTCATCGATGGTACATAACTCGGGCGGACTTCACGGCTTTGGATCCGGCCCACCTGCTGGAGGCTACGGATACGGAAGCGGTTTTGATGGAAGAAAATGAAAAAATGACCGAAAGTGATCGGCGAGAGAATGATTTGTGCTGTTGCATTTTATACATGCAATTAATGGAAAAAACGCATTCCACCAGCAAAGCACTTTTTTAAATCAAATCACAGAGAATTCCCATAAAAAAAATCACAAAAAATCACTCGCCAATACATAATTGGCTAAAAATCGGTCTGTTTCGTTTTGCAATGCTTTTCGGCTTCATCTTCGTCCCAATTGATCGGCTTTTTCTCAGTCCGCTGCTGCTGAAAATGCCAATGGAGCCTTGCCAAGCAAATGTCAAACAGGGGTGCGATTTTACCCTGGAAACCCGGCATTTGCCGGGTTTTGGGGGTCCTTGCCGGGTTTTTGGGTTTTTTGCCGGGTTTCCTATTTTCAATTCATTTATTTGAATTTTATTAAACATTTTGCCAAAATTAAGAGCCAAATATAGTTTTCGTTAATTGTTCAGGTTTATTTTATTAATTTTTGATCCTCATTTTCTAGTCTGCAGAATGTCCCAAAAATCTATTTCTGATTTCATTTCCAAAGTTACATTTCAACAATCATCTTCAACTCAAATTTCAAGCGCTGAGGAAGCAATTTCAGATTTAGCCGTTTCTGTCTCGAGTGATGAATTTGGGGTGATTTTTACAAATTGACTTTTTACATAGCAAATTTCAGGTCTCCTCTCCAAAAAGGAAGAAATATTCTCACAAAAAGCCTGGCGGAGGAGATCGGAGACTGGGTCATTTTCGAGTCTGAACCAACATCAGAAAAAGTTCGAAAGGCGTATAGGCATTTTTGTGGGACGATTCTATATTTAAAAAACTAATTAATATTTTTGATTTTTGAAAAGTAAATTTTTTTATAACAAAATGAATTAAATCGCCGCGTTTTTTCTTTTAATTTTTTTGGCAATTTTTAATCCGTGCCACAAATGTCTTTTGCTTTTGTCTGTTTCCCATTTTTTAAAACTCGCCCCGCATCAAGTCCATCATCTCGTGCGCATTCATCAGCAAATGATTCGGCTCTATCGCTTTCCATGACGGATTTGGTCTGCAAAATCGCCAAATATTTTATGGACATTAATTAATGCAAAAGCCAGCAAAATATAGCAAGTATTTGGCATTTTTTATGCAAGAAAAACTTAAAAAAGCAATAAAATAGTAAATAAAAAAACAGAAAGACATTTATACAATATGATAAAAAATATATATATATATATATATACACAAAATATTGCTTATTTAATATAAAAATGCTATTTCTTAATTGATTATAATCTGTTTTAATAGATTTATGTAATAAATGTGAATATTGCATGAATGTGTAAGAAATCGGCGAATATGCGTTGGCAAATATTTTTATTATCAGAATTTTAAAAATTCTTATATTCAAAATAGAGTCATTGCCTTATTCTTAGCCAATTTTGTAAACTTATGCGTAAGCCTAGACAGAATCTTCAAACTAAAACCATTTGAATAAATAAGTCTCATAGTCACCAAGCTTAAAATTGGTTAAAACGGTCTAAGCGACCTAAAAAAGTTAGAAATTGATGGAAAAATTATAATTAGAGGCGCGCTTGCGGTTTGCAATTTGCTGATTTTTTTTAAATCCTCAAAAATGGCCAATTTCAATGAAAATCTGTTAAAAATGGTCAAAATTTCTAACTTTTCCCCAGGCGGCGCTTACCCCCAAAACATAAACATTTTTATTGAATTTTAAATTTATTGAAAATGCTGTTTTTTGATCCCAAATGCTGATTTTTTGTTGACAAAAAGATGATTTTGAAAATTTTCAACTGGCAGCCTTGATTATGTATGAGATATATTTTCCAACCTTTTAAATGCCAAGGGATTTTGGAAATTTTTTAAGTGGGAAGGGGGAGGTGCGAGTGGTGTAAATGTGCTTAGAAAGTGATGTATACACTTAAATTCTCATTAAATTTTCAGTAAACAAATTTTATATTTCTTTTGTAATATTTAAAGGTTTTTATTTTAATGTGCATTTATTGTTTTTTTAATTATTTATTCATCTTTTTTTATTACAAAATTGGGCATAATTAATGAACAAGTCAAAAACTTTTTTTCACTTTACTATTTGCAGATAGGCTTTGATCAGAAATATCAATCATTCTTCATTCGTCAACAATGCCATCGTCGGCCAAACAATTTCCATTTGGGCCGTAAACGCACGGAAAACGGAAGCATTCATCATGGAAAAGGCATTCGTTTTCGTTGAAATTTAATTTTTTGTACCTTCCAAATTCTGAAAAGGACCAAAAGTGCCTTAGTTTTAATTGGCGCTAATTGACCCCTCCCCCCACCCGCAATTTGTCCTTCCATAAAATTACTTACATTGCGTGCCATTTCGTTTTGCTTGGGTCGGTCGATACAAAACAAATTAAAAAGGCAAAAAGAGTGGTGAAATGATAGCAGAAATTATTTTGAAAAATTACAAAAAAATAATCGAGCACTTAACGATTTGTAATTCAATGTATAAAATTAAAAATAAATAGTCATTAAACGGAAGTAAAAATAATTCTAACCAATTAACGGAAGTATTTAATAATAATTTTACCGGAATAAAACTTAAAATTGATTGATAGTTGTAATATAATTATGACTCCCATCGCCGGAAATTTATATTTTCAGATATATATTTTCACGTGAAAAATATGCTATTTTTAAATAATAGCTAATCATTATATTCGTTAGAGTTATTCACAAATATTCAATGTTTTATTTGTTTTAATGTTAAAACTTTTAACCGAAAGCATTGGAAAATATTATTTATATAATGTCCAAAAGCACAATTTTTAGGCAAATCAAGTTAAAAGTTAGCAGTTCTCAAAATATTAATTTGTTAATTTTGGTAATTGTTTTTAATCATAATTTTTTATATCCATGAATAAAAGGGAAAATAAATATAAAATTTAAATTCCATTTTCGGTTTCCATAGGGTAAAAGCTACAGTCTTTTTTTCAGCACGAAATCACAGATATGACGTGTGTTTTAATCAAAGTTTCGGGTTTTCTTTTTGTTTTGCTAAAGCAAAAATTAATTATTAAATGCATTTTGTTAAAATCAAATTAAAGTAAAGCGGGGGATATAATTAAATATTAAACATAAATAATTAGAGATTCCATTTAAAATTTCTGCGCACTTGATACCCTCAGATAAACACGAAAACCCTCGTTTTCCACATATTTTCAGGATTTTCGAGAAAATCCTTGACAAAAATGCAATAAAAAAAATACATCCCTAAAAACAAGAAATCATCCGAAAAAATCTCAGAAAATAGACCCATAAGAATTTAAAAATTTTCCCAAGAATTGATTAAAATTTTTTTTTTCTTGATAAAATCTTTTGGTTTAATTGTCCTTATTAGAAATTTTTTAAAAAATATATAATAATTTCATTTACAATTAAATATAACCAAAGTTAAGTTTTTTGATTAAGTTTTAGCATTAATAAATAAAATTTATTTGTAAATTTTTGTGCATATTTAATCATATTTTGCGAATTTTTTCTGCCTTTTTAGGATTATGGAATCCCCCGTGGTGTATGTATGTGTCCATGCTTTGAATTTATGTGGCGTTTTGTCTGTTTTTTGCGTTAAAAACGATTTGAAAAAAGAAAGTTTGTTTTGCTTTTTTAAATTTTTGTTTTGTCAGTTTTTTCAAAAAGCAGTCTTTTAAAAATGTGTTTTCTGTTTTTTATTTGCTGTTAATTTATATTTCTTTTTTTGTTTTAACTTCTAAATTGTTTTGTATTTTGATATGAAAGATCGATTCCCGGTGATTGGAATGCCGAAGATGAGGTCAGATTGAGTACCGATTGAAATGCCAAATGAAAAAAAAGAAAACAACCGATTATTAAAATCTTATTTTATCAAATTAAAAAATTTCAGTTTAAAAAATATTTTTTTTTTGCAATTTTAGTTTAATTTCTTCTTATTCAGCAATTGATCCGGATTGAGTAATACAAAAGTTTATAAATTGAATTTGAACGATTCAAGAAATCTTTTTTGTAGTTGCTTTTAAATTTTTCGCACAATTTTAAGTGGCACCAAACGAAGTTTTCCCGTCCTATTACTTCAAATTCCTCCACTATTTTAAGATTATTTTTCTGAATTTTAATAAATAAAAAATTAAAAAATAAAAAGTGAAAAAACAATTACTATGAAAGAAGAAAATTATATCTAATTGAGAAAATTAATTAAACAACAGTTTTGTCGATTATGTCGGAGGAAGTCAGAAAAATATGCAACAATTAATTAATAACATTAACAAATCGGAAACAAATTTGTTTTCCAACGAGACAAGAAAAAGAGAACAAATGTTTATAAATACTGCCCATGTTAATAACAGAAAAACATCCAAATTAACGCGGCACAGTAATAAAACATTAAAGACTCTAAAAATATGCCAAGCATTTTCAAAATCCTTCTCATTGTGCTTTTGGCCGTCATCTCAGTCCGTCTCTCGGCTTCCACTGATGGCAAAAGTAATAACATATGGAATATGTTTTTGAATTTATTTAAAATAATGATCCTTCAAATTGTGTTAATTATGTCAAATTTCACCAGTTTAATGGCCATGAAAATCCTTATTCTGTGGTTAACCCTCAAAATAAATGACATAATATTGTTATTTGCTTTAAGAAATTGCTAATGATCGGAATGGAAAGAACGCATCAGCTGGGATTGGTACGAAGATCAAACGAATTGTCACCGCTGGGCTGCTCTTCACTTCCCTGGCCACGGGTGGGTCGGAAGCGATTGGGCGAAACAATGCTCACAATCAGGGAAGAATTGCCGCCGGCGTAATGGTATACGAATTGTTAGGGACGCTAATTGTGCCAAGTTACCACGATATGACTGCAACTCACTTTTACCAGGCTCCACCACCTCCTCCTGCGCAATTTGAAAAGGCAACCCCGGTAGAAAAAATGAGGACACAATTACACGAACTTTCTGAGCGAATGCTGTTAAATAAAGCGCCGGAGGTAGGAATGTCGACTATAATAATTGTTTTTTTATTATGCCATTTAGCGAGTTGTACCTGGTGGACCCAACCCATTGCATCATTAACCTTAGGGCCATGGATGGAACTAACTGAGGAAGGAAGGATGTGTCCTTAGTTTTGTTATTTTCATTTGATGTTTTTGTTGTTTAACCTAAATAAATTAAAAAATTTATGGCATTGCGACACACAAATTAATTTATTGTAATAAAATGCCCGAAAATATCACAGTTTTAATGCTTTTGTCACCAAAATTGGCGAGAAGAGTTCATCTCCCGAGCGCGGGGGAGGAGTGTTTGCGTTTAGTTCGGACCAGGGCTGGGCGAAACTTCGGCTTCGGCTTCGAAAACTTCGGGTTTTTTGAGCTTCGAACTTCGTGCTTCGGCTTTGGCTATTTTACCCGAAGTTTCGGGAAAAATGCACCCTAATGATTGGCTTTTATTTTGATAAATTGATTTATTACTTATATTTTTATCAATTTTCCTGTTGTTCTGGTCAAGGGGTAGTGCTCTTGGTTGTATTCATTGTTTTTTCTTAGGATCAGATCCCCTCCAAGTATGTATATTTCTTCTAATTTTTCAAAATTATTGTTTTTTTCGACGGAAATTCAATACAATTTGACAATTAAAATCGAAAAATGTTTTTCACTTTTATACTCAATCTATTAACAAAGCGCACTAAAAATTTCAAAATTTTCCCCGGCGGCGCCTATCGGCACCGCCGGCACCCAAAAGTTCCATTTCATTTTTAAATTGAGTCAAAAACCGTGAATACTCAAAAAATTTAAAATATATTGATCAAAAAGTTCATTATATATTTTTTTATCGGGTTGGTTGGTCTCTAGCAGTTCTGTCAATTGATTAATTTGATATCTAACCGAAATTTTGTGATTAAAAATTTTTGGAATTAAAAAAAATTTTGAAAAAACTTCGGCTTCGGCTTCGAAAACTTCGGGTTTTTTGGGCTTCGAGCTTCGGACTTCGGCTTCGAATAAAAATTGGGCTTCGCCTTCGGCTTCGGCTTCGAGTGCTAAGCCGAGCTTCGCCCAGCCCTGGTTCGGACGGGGTAGCCCGGGCGCTGTCCTTGGAGGAAGAAAATGAATTTGGGGGTGGGGTTTTGGTGCTAGTTCGATGCGAAAAAAACTCAATGTGGACGATCCGAAAAATTCAATGATTGAAAAATAATTAAATTTAATAATGCGATAGCTAAATTCATATCATTATTATACTAATCAATTATATGGAAATATTTTTAAAAATTATAATATTAGCTAAATTTTTTAAAAAATAAAAATTTTTTTATTTACTTAGAGGTTATTCTTGAACCAGGAAAATTTGAGAATTGAATAAATTATGGTTTATATGGCTTGCTTAAGGCCTGACATTGAATCTTACTAAATATATCCCTTATACAAAATGGTGAATTTTCATATTTTCTTTTTAAATTTATATTTAAATATTAATCGTATTATTAAATTCATTGACACCGATTTCATAATTAATTTAATTATTTTATCAATCGTTATGCCTTTTTATCTTCCCATTTTCTCTAATTTTTTGCAAAAACTGCCAGCACATATTTTGGCCTTTTTTGGGTTTTTAGCACATATTTCAGCCTTTTTTAGCACATATTTTATTACATATTTCAGCATTTTTAGCACATAAAAATCCCATCCCTAGATATAAGAGACCATTCATTTTACATTCAAACAAAATTAAGATGCCAGAGAAATATGCAAAAACAACAAGTTCACTTATACATACATAGGTATATACATTATCAGAACATTAGTGGGACAAATACAATTATCAGCAAGACAAATGATGATGATTATCAATCATTTTTTAGCATTTGTTGTCCATCAGTTTTCAATTCGCATTTAAAAATCCAATCCGTGTTCAAGACGAATGTGCCGCCGGCAGCCATCAAATGCCAAACTGCTCATGGCATACCAGGGCTGGGACGCGACCGCGATCCGCGATTCGCGGCGTTTTTTTTTGCGCGATCCGCGATCCGCGACCGCGGCAAATTGAATCCGCGATGCGCGATCCGCGACCGCGGGATTTTTTTTTTGCGCGGCGCGCCGCGCATTTTTTGATTGTAAAATTTTTATAAAGAAAATTTTTTGAATATTCAAAATTAAATAAATTTTTTTGAAAACTTGGATTCTTTTCTTAAAAAATTCGTTTCAAAATTCTAATTTTCCCCGTTAGAGCTGACAAAAATTTTAATTTTTCTTTAAAATTTGTCTCTAAATCACAAAATAGTTCATTTTTTTACAAAACTTTAACCAAATTGCACTGAAAATTTCAAAATTTTTCCCGGCGGCGCCTATCGGCACCGCCGGATCCACCCCCCCCCCCCCCCCCTCCCATCAGTTCCCAGAAGTTTTTTTGAAAAATCGCGCCGAAAAAACTGTTTGAAAAACAAAAAATCATAGGCTTTACATGACTGGAACTCCTTCGCAAATTTGAACACTGACTCACTTCCTTCCCCATTCAGTCCCTTCCCAAATTTTATATGCGTCGGGATTTAATTAATTTTTTATAAGAAAATTTAAAAAAAAAAGTTTTAAAAATTGGTTTAAAAATGGGAAAATTTTGAGTTTTTAAATGCGCGATCCGCGACCGCGGCAAATTGAATCCGCGATGCGCGATCCGCGACCGCGGGATTTTTCTGTGCGCGCCCCACCCCTGTGGCATACGTCCAATAGGTGCTATGCCATTATAAAAAAACCATCAAAAAGGGCGTTATAAAAAACCATCAAATGAAAATTTCGAACAAAAAACTATCTGTAACTTTTGTCAAAGTCTACCAAATTAGACATTCTTGGTATCATTCGATAGCCCTAACCTTTCTCTATTAGCTCACCTAAATTTCAAAAAATTTGGCCAAAGTTAAGCAAAGTTATGGCCATAAGTACACATGTGGCCAGGTTTTCGAATATTTTTGACCATAACTTTTTTGAAACCTAACGAAATTTTTTGAAATTTTGCAGGCTAATAGAGGACACTTAGCACTATCGAATAATAGCAAGAAAATAAAAAACAAAAATATTTTCTAACAGAAATTTTTTAATTAAATATAAAATTATTTTGGTCATCAAAAATTCTGACCAAAACATTCTTAGAACGAAAAAAATAAAGTGATCTTGATATCATTCGCTAGCCCTAAGTATCCTCTATTAGCCTGCAAAATTTCAAAAAATTTATTTAGGCTTCAAAAAAGTTATGGCCAAAAATATACGAAAACCTGGCCACATATGTACTTATAGCCATAACTTTGCTCAACCTTGGCCGATTTTTTTGAAATTTAGGTGAGCTAATAGAGAAAGGTTAGGGCTATCGAATGATACCAAGAATGTCTAATTTGGTAGACTTTGACAAAAGTTACAGATAGTTTTTTGTTCGAAATTTTCATTTGATGGTTTTTTTTATAACGCCCTTTTTGATGGCTTTTTTATAACGGCTCAGCACCGTCCAATAGACCCTGCACCAGGGATGGCATCCCGAGGCCCCAAAAATTTTCGGAAATCGGAAATCGGAATTCCGGGGGTCCAAAATTTTTCGGAAATCGGAAATCGGATTTCCGAGGCCCAAAAATTTTTCGGAAGTCGGAAATCGGAATTCCGACCCCAAAAACGTCGGAAATCGGAATTCGGAAGTCGGAAATCGGAAATTTTTCAAAAAATATAAAATACAATAAAAAATTTTTAACTATTATAATAGGTTAAATTTTTAATTCTTAACCAAGTAAAAGCTGGTTCAAAATTTTTTTGATCTATTTAAATAAATATTTGCCTTAAAAAATTATTCAATGATTTTCATCAAAAATTTTACCTTTTTTTTTGCGGCGCGTTTTTTCAAAATTTTTGAAAACACGGCGGGCGAGGTACGGCGGTGCCAATAGGCGCCGCCGGGGAAATTTTTTATAATTTTAATCAAATTGTTAACAAATCTTGTCCAAAAATGATTAAATTTAGCGATTTTGAGGCAAAAATTTCTCAAGAAAAATATGATTTTTAGGGTGCGGCGGTGCCGATAGGCGCCGCCGGGAAATTTTTGAAAATTTCAGTGCGATTTATTAACCAAAATTGTAAAAAATTGTTAATTTTTTGAAAAAAAAAATTCAAAAAAAATTTCCGATAATTTCCGACTTTTTATCAAAAATTTCGGAAATCGGAAGTCGGAATTCCGACGTCCAAAATTTTTTCGGAAATCGGAAATCGGAATTCCGACCCCAAAAACGTCGGAAATCGGAATTCGGAAGTCGGAAATCGGAAATTTTTCAAAAAATATAAAATACAATAAAAAATTTTTAACTATTATAATAGGTTAAATTTTTAATTCTTAACCAAGTAAAAGCTGGTTCAAAATTTTTTTGATCTATTTAAATAAATATTTGCCTTAAAAAATTATTCAATGATTTTCATCAAAAATTTTACCTTTTTTTTTGCGGCGCGTTTTTTCAAAATTTTTGAAAACACGGCGGGCGAGGTACGGCGGTGCCAATAGGCGCCGCCGGGGAAATTTTTTATAATTTTAATCAAATTGTTAACAAATCTTGTCCAAAAATGATTAAATTTAGCGATTTTGAGGCAAAAATTTCTCAAGAAAAATATGATTTTTAGGGTGCGGCGGTGCCGATAGGCGCCGCCGGGAAATTTTTGAAAATTTCAGTGCGATTTATTAACCAAAATTGTAAAAAATTGTTAATTTTTTGAAAAAAAAAAATTCAAAAAAAATTTCCGATAATTTCCGACTTTTTATCAAAAATTTCGGAAATCGGAAGTCGGAATTCCGACGTCCAAAATTTTTTCGGAAATCGGAAATCGGAATTCCTACCCCAAAAATGTCGGAAATCGGAAGTCGGAAATCGGAATTCCGTGCCATCCCTGCCCTGCACCTCCACCACGGCTGTGGGAAGACATTTGACGAAGGAATCGCTTGTCCCGTGCATTACGTGAATCACACAGGAGCAAATGATGCAAATCGGAACACAGCAGATGACACAATAAACAACCAAAACGCTGACAATAGTGGTGATTAGAGAAGCTTCTCTGGAATTAATGAATGGAGAAAATTACTGTATGTGAGAGTATGTGGTGGTTGGAGTTACTACTGTATGCGGCGGTTCTATTGTAGTTAACAGACCGTAATTGGTAATAGTACGGATAGTACCCCGCCCCCCCTTTTTTTGAAAAACAAAATTTTTGAAATTTTTTACAGAAAGGATCATATTAGGGGTTTTAAGAGTCGGAGAATCCGAGTCTGACATTAATTTTGACCTATGTCGAATCCCGAACCCGAACTCGAGCAAAAAATCGAAAATTCAAATTTTCGAATTTTTTATTTTTGGTCTAGAAATGGTTGAAATAATTCCCAGTTCTATTCTTCGTATCATTCGATAGTTTTCCATTAGCCTACAAAATTCCAAAAAAAAAAAAAAATTGCGCCAATTTACCAAAAAAATTATGGCCGAAATTTTTTTTTTTTGGTCATAATTTTTTGAAATTTTTAACGAAATATTTTGAAAAGACAGAAAAAAAGCTGAAAGCGATCATTAGGGCTTTATGTAAATACTTATTTTTTCCTGGATTCTCCATGGCCTTTCTAAGCCTATTTAGGTCTTTATTATTGTATTTTGTGCCGATTTCACCCTTTACGAAGAATTTTTTTATATATATTTTGGTATTTTTCTTATATATTTCGAGATTTTTTTTACATATTTATGTACATACTTAGACCACTTTTTATACATATTATTGCCAGCCCTAGCGATCATTAATAGAAAAATGATCATTTTTGTTATTGCTTTTTTATATTTGAAATAATGTTTTTGTTTTAAATAAGGCTTTTTGACGCCAACGAATTAGGCTTTTTTGTAAACCAAATGAGGTTTTTGAGAATTTTTATCTGGGAACTTTGATTTAAGATTTAAACTATGATTAAAAAGAAGTAAAGTTGAAAATTTTTGAATAAATTTTCAGAAATACCCAGAAATTAAATTAAATAAAAAACCAATTTATCGAAAATCGTATTGAATTACTAAATGATCGGTTACAAAAAATAATGCCTGAGGTATAATGAATAAATGATCGAATTTCCCTTGTAATAATTAACAAATTCCATTTTAATTGCATCAAATCCCCCATTATTTGTCATTTATTCCTTCTCATTTTTGGCTTTGTTAGCCTTCGCACACTTTGCTGATCGCACTTTTTTGACCAATTTGGCGACGGCATTCACCTGAAAAAAGGTAGACTTAAAATACTGTAATGGAGGATGAAAGAGGGGGTATACGGTAGCAAAAATTAATTAAAAAAAGACTAACTGGAAAAGTGACGGCACGCCAAAACAAACGACGGCACTTGGCACGGCCACGAACGGCACTGACCGAAGTGCAACCGACAGAAGCAACGCCAATGGCATTCAGCTGAGACTGAACCGGCAGCACCGTTTGGTGGACAATCCGTTGGCCACACTCAACACAAACTTTGGTACCAACAACAGCAACATTTTGTTGTTGTTGTTGTGCCTTAAAATAATTTTAATAATTGATACGATAAAAATGATTATTTCCCCTATTTCGACTTGTTTTTCGGTACGGCCCATTTCTTCATTGGCACAATTCTCAACATCAGTCAAGCTCGGCTTCTTCAACATGCCCAATTCGTCTTCCAATTTGCTACAAATAGTTTACATTGTGAATTGAACCTCCATCATGACGGATTATGGGAAAATTTGGGATTGGCCATATTTTTTTCCTTTTTAACAGATTTTCACCAAAAATTGCTAATTTTGTGGATTTTTGGAAAAATTTATGAAATTTTTTGGGAAATTTGGCTTAAAGAGGGTCTTGGTGGTATCAGTAAAGAACTGCTTACCGAGTGCCAAGTTTGTCCTGGCAAATGATCTTCATTGCCTCCAGTCCGTACTTCTCCGCAATTTCGATTAGCCCCTGGGCATGATCGTTGTCAAATGTGTCGGGCAGTCGACCCGAATACCTTCAATGATCTCATACTTTGATCAGTAAATTCATCTATTCCGCCAAGTTCAGGCCATTTTTCGGCAGAAATCCCTGAGCTTTGTTCGTGCTGGTCGTTTAATAAAAAATGCCACAATGGGCGTTTCGTAAAAGTGACAATTTTATAAATTTTCGAGAAAATTCGTCATAATTTTCTTAAACAAATCCAAATTTAATAATCTTGATATGTATCATACGAATGAAATTTTTTGATTTTTCATGTTAATAGAGCCACCCAAGAGCTATCGAATAATATCCAAGATTCTTTAATTTAATAGTGTTTAAGAAAAATTATGACGACTCTTTCTTGAAAATTCTGTAAAATTGGCACTTTTACGAACCGTCAAAAAGTGGCACTTTTATTACGAAACGACCTAGTATTCATTATCTTTGTCTCCTCCGATCACTCACATGTAAGTTAGCATCTGATGCACAACGATCGGCTTACAGTCGGTGATCCGAACGCGCGACTCGGCACTTTGTGTCGTCTCATTTTTGTGAGTGAACATGGCGCGGAACACTTCGGAATGTGCCATCAACACAAATTTATGCACATGAAACTGTTGATCAGTGCCGAATTCGATCACACAGTCCGTGCCATCGCCCGACAGAAACATTTGATGGAAACGGTCAAAATGATCAATAGTCATCTGCAAAACAACACAAAATGATGGAAGATGATGAAAATGAATATGTTTACGTGGTGGCCGAAGTACGAAAAGTACAACAAGTTAGAAATTAAAATTATATTTTAAATGAATAAAAATATAATTGATTTAATTAAAAATATTTTAATTTTATATTCGATAGTAAAATAATTTAATAATTCAAACAAAACTTATGTATTTATATTATTAACGAAATTATATAAATCGATTTTATTTTTTTAAAATTAAATTATACTTTTCGTATTTCGACTTATTATTAGCATCGAATTTTTAACACCTGCGACTGGTCGTGGCGGCGACGATTATAAACGCCGGTGGTCGGCACTTTGCTGAAGTCGGGCACAATTTTGATTTCGCAGACGATGTGCAGCGATTGGTCGGGCCAAAGGCAACTCTCCGCCTATTAGCAAGTGTTAATGTTGGGACAGAGCCCCACATATATTTTTTCAAAATAAGTATGAAAGTCCTCAAATCTAAGATTTTGACTCGAAAAATAAGAATTTCCCTAAAAATGTTTTTGACTTATAAAAACTTTGTTAAAATTATCAAAAATAAGAAAATTTAGAATTTTTAACGTAATAAGCACAATAGCTTTATCATAAAGCCCAAACTCAAAATCGCTGAAAATTGGCTAGAACCAATTAATACTAAAGGGCACAAAAATAATGAGAAAATGCAAATTTTGGGCGCTGACTGTTCAGTCACTGTTGAAGTTGGGCATTTGAAAATTTGTTTTCATTAAAAATCACAAGCGCACCCCTAATTTGCATTTTTTCTTTTTTTTTGAATCTTCAGGACCAAATTTGACCGTTTTTTTTACGATTTTGAGTTTTAGACTCTTATGATCAATGCTTTTTCCCACCTTTTTGTGTGGAATGTTGCGCAGTCCCCACGAACGAGAGCTTTTGGACGGCTTCACATTGAAGTCGGCGGTGTTCGTGTTGCTGAATTTTACAGTGCCATGCTCATCCACAAAAAAGAAATGGTACTCGGCACGAACGGTGGTTAACTGAAAAAAGAAAGATATACCGACGGAACTTTGGTTTTCGAGACTCAAAAATTCCGAGACAGTTGAAAATCGAGAAATACTCCCTAAAAATTGAGTCCACGTGTCGAGAATGAGAAAATATCAAAGTGGAAATATAGCAGGTACGGCCCAGTTATGGGGGGGGGGGGGGAAAGGGTTTAAATTTTTAAGAAAAAGTGAAAAAGCACGAGAAAAAGTTCTGAAATTCCTAGATTCAAACATCGTTGCAGAAATTGAATTATTTTGCCCACCGACACCAAGAACAGCCGTTGCATAGAATTTCCAAAATTTTTGAACCAAAAATTTAATTTTGGCGTAAAATCTAAAAATTTCTTGCAAAAACTTTTCAGGGTGGTGGCTAACGGCAAAAAAAGGGTTGTTGCCCGTTGAGCCTCCACCAGCCTGAAACAGTGGTTTTTGGCACGCCTTTGCCATGGTCAATTGAACACCTCGTGCGCCGGATGTGTCGTTGACATTTTGAGGAACAATGACACATTGCCACTGTTCGCCTCGCGCTTGCCGCCCGGGTAAAGGCACAACTGCCAGCAAATGTAGGGCATCGACGTGTCCCAGAGCTTCTTGCCTCGCATGCAAACGCCGGGAGTGGCCAACTCCAACGCCTTGGCAAACTTGCTGATCTGAATCAGTGAGTGTGCCAATGTGTGAAATCCAAAATTGTTTGGGCCAATGTCCGTCGCTCAACTGTCCATTCCTGACGAAGATTCAACGGCTCCCAAACGGTGGCACATTCACTCTGCACCGCGAAGTGATCGGCCGACAACATTTGTGGCTTCTGTGCCTTTACAATTAAAATTATTTAATTTATAAGTTGAAATAATTAATTATTAAATTAAAAACGAAAAAAATGGCTAAACTCGAAAAAGAGATAAAAAATTCATAAATAAATATGTATAATTAAAGCTGCGTCTCACTCTGAGTTGCATTTCCGTAATGCCAATTTCCTTGGCCAAATTTTCATCTTCAGAAGCACTTAAATCTTTGCTTTTCTCAATTGAGCTTTCCAATTTGTCCAACTGATCGGCCGAAAAGTTTTGTAGTTGTGACTTTAAAATTAAATAAATTATCTTTCGAACAAATTTAATAATTATTATTTTTTGTAAAATTCTTTTAAAAATGTCATAGAATAAATTTAAGATTTTCTTGTTTGTGTTACCACAACTTTTTGTTCAGCCACTTCCGTTTTGTCAACATTTTGTGGCGACTGTTCTTGATAGTCACTGAATTGTTATATGTTAGTTGATTTTTTTATATTTAATCGGTCCTTTTTAGATTTTCCTATTTTTTTGACACTGCCCCCAGGCCCCATTTTTAAGGGTTCACACCTAAATTGAAACTTTTAGAGCATATTTCGCATTTTTACTGCCTATTTTGAGGGTTTTTAGGGCCTGAAACCTGTCTAATCTGGCAATTTGTAATCTAGTCATTAATTATTACCAAGAAAATTCTTCTCTCCACCGATTGCGCCGCTGTTCGAACCATTCCTAATTAATTAATTAAATAAATTATTATTTTTTAATTTATTTTACTTTTTTTGAATTATTAATGCAATTTCTCACGTTGACTTGCTCTTCTGTTAGGCCAATTCCCTTGCCCAAACGTCCTTGTTCAGAAGCATTCAAATGTTTTCGGATTTCAAATACGATTTCCAATTTGTCCAACTGATCGGAAGAAATCGTCGACATGGAATTTATTAAAAACCTATTAAAAATAATTTATTATTTCCGAATTTGACACTAATTACACTGTTGTTTCACCAGTGAAATTTTCTAATATGTATATGGATGGAAATAAGATTAGGAATTTTTATAATTTAGGTCAATTAAAACACTAAATAATTAATTAAAAATTCCCTACGGATCATTAAAATTAATATAAAAGAATAAAGTTGAATCGCAAATGGTTATTTGGAAAACACAAGAATTTTTTTATGGAACAGCAAGAATTTCACAAAAAACTTGGTAGCATGGGCAAAGCCTGCCAAAGTTGGGAACCCTGCTGATAAACAGAGCTACCAACTGAAAATTTTTAAAATCAGCAATTGGACGACAAAAAAATCATTTGGGGTCAAAATCAGTATTTTGGAAAAAATTTTTTTTTGCGATTTTAGCCAATTTTTAAGCAAAATAAGTTTTTTGGGGGCCGGCGGTGCCGATAGGCGCCGCCGGGAAAAAAAATTTGAAAATTGTGAGTTTTTGGTCGCATTTTTACATAAAAATGGTATTTTTATGGATTTTTTCTCAAAAAACAGCAAAAAAAAAAAAAAAATCATTGACCCTTTGAAATGATCAAAATGATGATAAAGCATCAAAGTTGGGAGCCCTATTAGAATAAATGAATGGAATTCTGCTGGAAATGTGGGAGGAAGTGCCGGTCGCCTTAATCGATTTCCACCGCCGACGACCGCGTGGCCCGTCGAATAATAAATAAATGGGTGGTCATTTGACCGTGGTCATTTATTTGTTTGACTGTGGTCAGTTGGGAAAGGGCCGTTTCGGCGCCGACATTTCGGCGCGATCCCAAGTCTTTTGACTATAACTTTTTTAGTTTCAACGAAATCTAACAATCTTGGTATCATCCGAAAGCCTTCCTTCATCTGATCTATTAGCCTTACAAAAAGCAAAAAAGCTTATCTAACCTGTAAAAAGTTAAACTTATCGCAAAACAATAGCTTATTGGTTAGAAACAGCTTCCAAACATGATAATCTCTCGAATGATACCAAGTTTGTTAGATTTGGTTGACAATGAAAAAAGTTATAGGCCAAAAACTTGGGCTGTCGACGAAACGAGCCCTACTCTGGTCAATTGAACGGTCAGCAGAAATTTCATCCCATGAGAAATTTTATTAGTTTTTTTTTTGAAAAAAAATATTTTTTGGAATTTATAAAAGTCCTTGGAGAAATGATTTGTGTAGCAAAAATGGTTATTTATTTATTTTTCTTACTCTTTGGCGCATTTAATAAACATCCCACAAAAAAAGAAAAAAAGCCAACTTTATGAAAATTAATAACAAAATTCCAAATTAATCGTTTACAAAATTAACTATGAAATGGATCAATTATTCGCAAAGCCCATAATAATTAACAAATTCCATTTTAATTGTCATCAAATTCCTCTTCCGTTTGCTCATTCTTTTCCATTCATTCTTTTTTGTTTTTGCCTTTGTTGGCCAATGCGCACTTTATTGAACGCACTTTTTTGGCCAATTTGGCGACAGCGTTCACCTAAATAAATCGTTGGAAATACTGTAATAAAAGCAGATAGAGAGGGTATACGGTAGCAAAACTTAGATCAAAAATGAAAAGCGTAGCTGAGGGAAACTGACCGGGAAGGTGACGGCATGACAAATCAGACGACGGCATTTGGCACGGCCACGAACGGCACTGATCGAAGTGCAACCGACAGAAGCAACGTCAATGGCATTGGCATTCGGCTGAGACTGAACCTCCGTCATAATTTATTTTAGAATAATTAATTAGTGTTTGAATTGGGAATTCCATTAGCATTACATGGCTTTGTTCGTTTTCACAAACATTTTTTTCTAGCTTGTTTTTTGCGTTTTCTTCTCGTTCTTCTCGTCTGTGTTGTGCTCGTCGCTTTTGGAACCAAACCTAAATAAAAATAAATTTTTATATTTTAATTAAAATCCTCCTAATTACCTGAATTTGATCCACCTTAATCCCCGTCTCCCGTGCCAATTCCTCGAGCATAAAAATGTCCGGGTATTTTCTCTCATCAAATGCGCCTTTCAAAATGTCCAATTGGTCGGACGAAAAGTTTTGCAGTTTGGTCTTAATAAAATGGAATTATTTATATTTAAATTAAATAATTTACCACATCAGCTTTTTGTTCAATCGGCTCCGTTTTGTCCTCTTTTTGTTGCAGTTTTGGTTTTTCATGCTGATCACTGTTTTTTTTAATTGAAAATTTTAGTTAGTTTTTTTGTTGGGCTAACAAATGATTAATTAATTACCCAAGTGTTTCTTCAGCTCCTTGCAGTTTCCATTGTTCGCGCCGATTACGAAACCATATCTAGGCAATTCATTAAATTCTTAATTACCCAAAATTATTTTAATTGGACACTAATCAAATTAACGGGGGGGGGGGGAGTGTGCAATCGACTCTCGTAGGTTGTTTAACTGTCTGTTCTCTTATTTTCCTACCATGTCTTTCGCTGTCTCTCTTTCTTTAGTTCCCCCCCCCCCCCCCCACTGACTTGCCTGCCCCGCCCCGTTAATATATAAATATTTTGGCATTATTTAAAATAATCTTTTACTTTGACTTCCGTTTCCGTCAAACAGTATTCTGCGGCCATTTTCTTGCGCATTGGAATGTCCGGGTATTTTGTTTTCTCAAATTCGCTTTCCAATTTGGCATATCGCCCGGACGAAATGCAAATCAGTTCCATATTAAAATACATAATTAGAATATTAATTTTAAACAAATAATAATTTGTGTTTTAATGAATTCAAATTTTCTGCGGCGTTTGTCTGCTAACATTAATCTTTTCCACAAACTTTTTTCTTTATCTGTGCCGTGTGTTCTGCGAGTTTATCCCATTTTATTTCTCTTGATCGTCGACTTTTGAACCATTTCTAAATTTATTTTCGAAAATAAATTTAAATTAAATAATTTGGGCGTCCCCCTTAATTACATTAACTTGCTCCGCCGTGAGGCCCATTTCCTTGGCCAAATCTTCGCGCATGTAAGCATCCGGGTATTTGATCTTCTCAAATTCGCTTTCCAATTCCTTCCATTGATCGGACTAAAATTTTGTCATTATTCACATAAAATTAATTAAATAATTTTATATTTTGTAGTTTAAATTAAAAGAATTTTGATTCTAAATGGTCGTTTTTAAATTTTTTTTCTATGCATTAGTTACCGTATATTCCTCTCGCTTAGCCAAAGTGGACATTTTTAAGTTATTTATAAATCTATAAGTATAGTAAAAATTTAAATTTTTAATTTTTCGGTAGAAAATTCAAAAAAAAAGTAGCTCAGACGAATGTTTGTCCATTATTAATCCTACAAAATGTGCAGTCTCTCCTCATTTGGACTGTGCTGGGAAAGTGCGTGAGTCAGCAAAAAATGATTATTGGTTTGACCTCAACACAAAAGGCATGGGAGAAACAGTTCGGACCCAAGCCAAAAAAAAAAAATTTTCCAAAAAATATCTCAGAATTTTTTGAATATTTATTCTCTTTTTTAAAGAAAAAAGGAAAAAAAATAATGAAAAATTTAGTACAAAATTGTGCGCTATAATTAGTAAAAGTAAAAAAAAAAGAAGAGAAACTTTTGTCTGTACTTTAGAATGGACCGATAAAAAAAACCGCCCAAAACGAGTTCCAATCAATCTCTAATGACTAGAGAGACCGGTTTTTCAGAACCAAAAAATGATAATTAAGCACTTAATTCAGCATCATAAAATGCTAAATTAAGCACAAAAAAGCATGAAAATGGCAAAATAAGCACAAAAATCGAAAAAAAAGCATAAAAATTTGGAGATTTTTAGGCTTTTACAAATTTCCCCCGTTATGTACTTGGTAATTGGCATTCCTGTACTTGGAAAGAAGGTTTATGCGATGGCAACCCTGAATTTATCGAATAGAAATTTTTTGGAGGAAAAATCCAACATTTTTGCATGAAAGAAACTGACAAAGGTGCGCAATTTTTTCAATCAAAAATTATTCTCAAAGTGCGCATGATTTATGCCGGATTCTAATGTCTTTTCACTGGTCGCATCTTTTATTTGTAGGCATTTTCTTCGTTTGAAATTTAATTTTGCCATAAATTTGAAAAAAAAAATATTTTTTTACTTCCATTTTCTTTGATTTTAGCATTTGGCAACAGTGATAAATAGAGCAAGGATTTTTATGTGGCTAAAAACTTTCACAAATCGACAAGCGCAATTTTCTAGCAAGCTCATTCCAAGTATGAAAAATTCTGAATTTTGCAGGGTGATATGACTCATGCCAAAGTATTTTTTCATGCAAAATTTCAAGCTATTCTGATAACTCTGAACCGAATTATCAAAATCGGCTCCCGTACAATTCGACAGTGGATAATCCGACAGTGAGGACAATCCGACAAAAACGGACAATCCGACCAAAATGGACAATCCGACAGTAAGGTCAATCCGACAAAAACGGACAATCCGACAAAAATGGACAATCCGACCAAAATGGACAATCCGACAAAAATGGACAATCCGACAGTGAGGACAATCCGACAAAAACGGACAATCCGACAAAAATGGACAATCCGACCAAAATGGGCAATCCGACCAAAATGGACAATCCGACCAAAATGGACAATCCGACAGTAAACTAAAGTTTAAAAAAATAATTTTTAGGCATATAAACGGGCTATATCCTAAAAATATATTCGAATCAAATTAATTGGTTCGAGTTTCTACAAGCAATTGCACGTAAATAGGCAAAAAAAATGTGAGTTTGGGCGATCAAGAAAATGGCGCGATTGCTTGATCCTGTTGTACATTTTTCCTTGCCATTCCTTTTCTATATTTCGAGTGGGTCATTGTTGTAATCTTGCACAACAAATTCCAATAACTGTCTTCTTTTAATTTTGTTAAATAACTTAATGGTCAGTAAAGGAAACGAAATTGGCTAATAACGATCGATGCATGCCTTTAATACGGTTGTGGTCCTCATTAAATTTTGCTAATTTGTAGAGATGCGCCGTGAATCTATTGTGCGAAACCAAATAAAAAGTCAAGTTTCAAGGATGACCCCATTTAAATAAAAACTCATTAAATTTCTTTAAAACTCACTCGAAATAAGTTATTTTGGGCAAAAGCAGTTAACAAATCCCAAAAAATTTTCAAATATTGTCCACTATAACCCTTATTTTTCTTAATAATTGGGCAAATATATCTTATAGATCAAAAACAAGAAACCATTTAAAAAAGGTCGGAATCGATTTTGACCGCAAAATATGAGAAATATGCAAATTATTGGCGCTCTGCGCGTGCCAATGGTAGTGCTGTTCGAGAACGAAAATTTTCCGAGGCTCGAGACCGAGACTTGACCCCGAGACTCAAGACCGATTTTTATGGTTCTGATTTTTTGGCTCATTTTACGAACAAAATCTGTTAACAAATTGCAATCAAATTTTAGATTTTTCCCCCTCCAGCGGCGCATACCGGCACCGCGGGACTACAAAATTTTTTATTTTATAAAAATTGGCAAATTCGCAAAATTTGGCCATTTTTGTACAAAATCTGTGCACAAATTGCACTCAAATTTTTAAAAATTCGCCGTCCCTGCTGGACACCCTGTTCCCAAAATTTTTTTGGAAAATTTTACCACAAAAAAGACAGTGTAAAAACAAAAAATTCGCCGACAGGGAAAAATTTAACTAAAAAAATTCACGGTCACGAAAACCGTGAATTTCACGGGTTTTTTGGATCACGGTCACGGTCACGATTCACGGGGTCAATTCACGGTCACGTTTCACGGGTTTTTTCAGTCACGGCGCATCTCTACTAATTTGTAAGCTCTTGATTTTTTATTTCTAAACTTCTATTTTTTGTTTTTCAAATTTGTTAATAAATTTGAACTGTATGTTTTGACTTGAATATATTTTTAGGAAATAGTCCGCCTTTATGTGCCTAAAAATTATTTTTGAAATTTTATAATTCACTGTCGGATTGTCCACTTCTGTCGGATTGTCTCACTGTCGGATTGTCCAACTGTCGGACTGTCCTCTTCTGTCGGATTGTCCACTTCTGTCGAATTGTCCACCGTCGGATTGTCCACTTCTGTCGGATTGCCAGCGAGGCGAGGCGTCTTTGTGTAAAACACAACTGATTTAAAATGTTAAAAGGATATCATTGAGAATTATTATTACACACGCACGAATAAGAACCGAATTACCAAAATTAATTTGAGCAAAATTCAAGTTTTTAGCACATCAAAATCTTTGCTTTAGTGATAAATAGGGCTGCAAAAAATATGCACGAAAACTGACCAAAATATGCGCATAAATATGCAAATAAAGTCGTGAAATATGCACCAAATATGCACAAAAAAACTGGAAAATTAGGGGTGCAAATTAATTTTAAAAAATGTTTTTCTTATAATTTTTATCGATTATTTTTGCAATTGCAATTCAAAAATTTTTAAGATTTTCGGCAGTGAATCTCACTGTTAACCCACTCGCGCATCATTCAAATTTGTTTTAATTTATTTTTTCTTAAGGGATTTTCAAATCGGAAAATATTTGACTAAAAGTGGTAAAATATGCAAAAAATCTGAAAATATGCACAAAAAATGGCGAAATATGCACAAAAAGCCAAAATATGAAAATATGCACAAAAAATCTCGAAATATGCAAAAATATGCAAATAAAAGTCCCGACTTTTATACGCAAAAAAGTGTTTTTCCTCTATTTAGAGCATGGAGCAGCCAGGAAAAAAAAAATTTTTGCAGCCCTAGTGATAAATGTTCTTTCATATTTTCGTACCTTCACCTGAAAAAAGTCGAGGGAAAAGTACTGTAATGAAAGAAGAAATGAATGGTATACTGAATCAAAAGTTGCATCAATTAATTATAACTAGAAAGCCCAGATGGTGCTAGTGCGTTTCTTAAATCCGCCAATGGGCTCGAAAACAAAAATTGGGTAATGTATATAAAAAGCATTGACATGTTATATTTTTTGCAATCGTCATGCATATATAATTATAACATTTAAAATTTTAAAGACTTTAAAATGGAATCAGCCAAAATTAATTTAAATACTTCGATAGCCCTAAGAATTCTCTATTTATCTTTAAATTTCAGAAAATTTCATTGAGTTTCAAAAAGTTCTGTACAAAAAATTCAGACAGACTTAAGATTTTTTTTAATTTTATGACCATAACTTTTTCAATAATTAAGTAAAAAATTTTGAAAATTGTATTATGATAGAGAACAATTAAAGCTATTGAATGATACCACGAAATATTAATTTGGTTGAATTAAGCCAAGATATGAATTTATATATATTACCCATTTTTTGTTTTCGAACCCATTGACGGATTTAAGAAGCGCCAGCACGAGCCCAGCAGATTTTTTTGTGCTAAAAATCCTGAAATATGTAATAAAATATGTGCCAAAAAATGCTGAAATATGTGCTAAAAATAAAAGAAATGCCAAATTATGTGCGAAAATATGTATTCAAAATTGGGAAAAAAATGTATTTTTATGCATAAAAATCCCAGAAAAATTTATTCTTTATTTTTCTCGCCCTCAAAATAGCAAAGCAAACACATTTGGAGGTGTTTGGGTTAAAATGATCGTTTTTTGTGATAAAAGTGTTTTGTACATTGAAAGCTGTCAGTTGAATCAGTTTCAGGAACACCGAAACCCAATGACGAATTAATTGGCATAATTAGTCATTCGAAAACAAAAAAAATTTTTTTTTTATTTTTTACGGTCTTATTTTTCAATTTGTATTTTTTTTACAGATTTTTCACAAAAGTGCCAAAATATGTGCAAAATATGTACCAAACCTCGAATTTATAATAAACGAGAAAATGCTGATGAATTTGACGTACAATTTACGTATATTGCCAATTTAAAATTTTTTAATATAAATCATAAGTTGGATTGATTGAACAATGTGAATTAAATTAAAAATCGGAGCACCAAAAATCGAAATATTAAAAAAGTAAAATAGTTTTTGCTGAAAAGATGATTAATAAAAAAGGATTCATATATATTATGAAAAGTAATGAATTGTACTAATCAAAAAACATTGTCTGTTCTGTTTCAAATTCGGATAAATTTTAATTAGGTTGGCTCCGGTGGTTGTCCATATTATTTTTTGAATTTTCGAAAAAACGCAACTGCATTTCCGGTGCTGGCGCGTTCACCTGCCGCACTATACATGAAGATCGTTTGAGTAGTGCTGTTCGAGAATCTCGGGTTTTCGGTCTCGGTCTTCGAGACTTGAGAAAGAGGAAGAGAATTTTTGCACCTCTAATGATTGATTATTGGTAAACTTAAATTTAATAGATTTATGGTAACTACTGTTTTTTCCGGTTCCCTTTTGTGCCCTTGGCTCTGTTTCATATTTTTGCGTTGGATCAGTTCCCCTCCAAGTAGCTTTTTTTTCTAATTTTTCAAAAAGTATTTCCCTTTCAATGGAAGATGAAGATTGAATATAAATATATTCAGCTCCCTTCAATGTTTTTGGCATAGATTTGAAAAATGTGCCATTTTTCTGTTTATAAAATTATATATTTAAATATAATATTATAATATAATTAATTAATTTTTTGTCTATATCCAGTAAAAAACAAGAAATTTTTTAAGAAAATTCTTAAATATATCCTTAATTATTAGGGCAGGTATTTTAAATTAATTATCTTTTTTTTTCCGTTCCTAAGGCTTTTGCGGCACTTTTTTTTATCAAAATTTTTCATAAAATAATTTTAGGAAAATCAAAATGAAGAATTTAAATCACAACTATTCCATGGGAAAAAGACGCCGACAACAACAAAATGAGGATGCCGCAGACATCTCGGCTACTTCCTCTGAACATAGTCAATTCTCGGCATTGAATTCCCGAATTTCCAATCTCGAAAAAATGCTGCAACAGCTTTTACAGATAACCAAGATAAAGTGACTGCTGGCCCAATCCAACAGCTCACTTTACGCCTGGACAGGTTGGATAAAGGGTCGAAATGCTTGTAACACAAAATTCACAAGCATTAAACATCCAAATTAAAAATTAATGGTATAAAATGTATTTTATTCAATGCTCGCTCACTCCCAAATAAGATTCCAGAATGTACTTACATATAAAGGGATATGGGAATGGAATACGGTGGTATAAATACGGTGTTTATGAAGTGATATGGGGATGGAATTAGATGGAGAGCATAAGACGTGCGTGCGAATGGGTAGAAGTGGTACCATTTAGTTTGACGCGTTTTTCTTTTGGCCGTAAGAAATCATTACATCGCCATAATTAGCTAATTTTTAAAGAACCTTTTATCCCTCCCAAAAGAATTTGCTTTTTTTAAAATTTCATAGGAATTCTTTTCAAGTATGCCGCCATTGAACAACCAAATTTTCGCGCCAAACTAAACAGATATTTTAGGGAATGCTAACAATAAGAAAAGAAATTTTGTCTGCAAGGCCTATGGAAAATGGTTTTTTCAAGCTTCCTTCTGTTCAGCACTATGGTTCTCCAAATGCCGGATTGGTCATTATTTCTTCGCAATCATAGGACATTTCGCATTCACGATCCTAAAAACCGGGACCGGGACTTACCGGGACCAGAAAAGTCGGGACCGGAACCAAGACCAAGTTTTTTGACCGGGCCCGGGACCGCGAGAAAAGCCGGGACAGGGACCAACCGGGACTTTTCCCAAGAGAAAATTTTTTTTGAAAAAAAATTTGAAAATTTGAGTGCACTTTATTACGAAAATTACCTATATTCAAAAATGTACCCATAAAATTTTGTATTTTCGTTTTGGGGGACGAACTCGAGGAAAATTTTTTGCTCTGCATGCACAATTCCCTCAACAACTTATTGGCGTCTTCAATTGGTGAATTTTTATGAAAGAAAATCAAATTTTTGTCACACTGAATCTCTCTGTTCAGGTTATTTTGTTCAATCTTCAAGAATTCATCGGTTGAAAAGTTCAGTTGGTTTGGTTTAAATTGGGTCGGACGACAGTAACCCCTCCAATATGGTCGATACGGTGTCGCTTGAACAGTTTCATGTACAGCAGACGGCAGTCCGTGCGGATTGTTTTGTTTAGTGCCAAATAAATGACGGGCGGAAACCCTAAAATACTCAAAAAAAAAGTTCTTCACTGCAAATATTTTGGCTTGACAAAACGTTGTTAAATTGCCTTACCATGTATATGTAACCTAAATTCAAAAATTGGCGTTGCTTTTTCATTGGCATTCTTTTTTACCATGCAAAGTCAGCAAGCGTCATCACCCATTGGTCAACTTCATGGCTTTGTAAGTATACGTAAATAGAGCTTCCGAACAAATTCATTGCGGAGATCAGCATAACTTGGACAAATATCTAAAAACAAGTAAAAAAATTGATTTAAAAAACAAATTAAATTAATTTTAAAAAATTATTTAAGAGAAAAAGATTAAGGTTTTGAGTAGAATTTGGACAAATATCTAAATAAGAAGAAAAAAAGCAATTTGAAATGAAAAGAATTTTAAATTTCCAAATTCAAAAAATTTATTCTTTAATCGACAAATTTTAGTTTTACTATTAAAAAATGAATAATGACCCGTATTTGTGCTGAATCCAATTCGGAAACCAAAATGCCAAACTCTCTGCGATTCGCCCGAACATCGTAGAAAAGTTTAAACGCAAATACCAAATAAATTGACGGACTCAAAAGTGCCACCAGATAATTGTGCCAGGGGTGCCACCAATATTCGTACTTAAATAATATATTTCACAAAAACTTTTAGGCTGCACCATTGAAATGTTTGGAATTTAGCATGAAAATCGCTAATAATTTTAACAAAATAAAACTTCTTTTTTGCATTTTAAATGTTTTTTGACTTTTTTTTTCATTACACTTATTTCAAATTTGGTTAAGTCCTTTTAGCTTTTCGCGTCCATTTTGGGATTTTATAGATTAGCATCCATTTTGGCACTTTTTAAACTTTTTAATGCCCACTTCCTCGCGCTGTTGTCGGTCATCAGCAGTGCGATAACCAACGAACGGGTCGAAGAACCAGGTGGAGAAAAGGCTGCTGTACAGGATGGGTTTTTTGAAGAGTACGGCATAGCCGAGGGCGTACAGGGAACAGGCGAAGAACCATACGTAAATGCGATGACCGGAGAACAAAAGACGGCACAATTTGGCGAAGCCGAGTTCGAGACAGCGATTCAGTGCCAACACCTAATTACTACTGCATAGAGATTGTTTTTATATTAATTACCAAATCTGCGGAACTTTCAGCAACCCAAAGACCTTAAATTGAGAGACAAAATTAAAAATTAATTGCGTGTCCCTATCAATTGGGTGTGTGCGAGAAATGATTTTTACCGAGGACCGAGACCGAGAAATGAACACCTAGAAAACCGAGAATTAACACCGAGAAAACCGAGAATTAACACAGAGAAAAGATACGAGAACCGAGACCTAAAAAAACTTGAGAAATTTCTCGACTCGGGAATCGAAAAACGAGAAGTCTTAATAAAATTAAGCTAAAAATGATTTTAAAAATCAAAAACATACATAAAAAATGGGTGGATCAACAGGAATTTTTGCGAAGGAGTAGGGGGGAGGCAAGGGCGTAGGCAGGGTGGGGCCGAGGGGGCTAAAGCCCCCCCCCCCCCGAAACCCAAAAAGTAAAAAATTTTCAGTAAATTTTTACAATTTTCTTAAAAATTGCATTATTCAAAAATTTTCTCGGCGACGCCTATCGGCACCGCCGGACCCCCATTTTACCATATTTTTGAAAAATGGAGGCCAAAATGGCAAAAAATATGAATTTTTTGGCGAAAACGGCGAAAAATTTTGTAAAATACACCCCATAATTCGGGATTTCAAAAAACCAAAAAATACACCCCTAAAAATCGACATAAAAAGAAAAATACACCCCTAAAAATCGAATTTTTGACTTCAGCCCCCCCCCCAAAGCCAAGGGTCTGGCTACGCCCTTGGGGGGAGGGGTAAGCGGCCAATTTTGCGAGTGGGTTTCAACATCGAATTTGACGAACTTTTTTTTCAAAACCGCTTTTTTGCGGTGCGTTTTTTCCGAAAAATTTGCAGGAGGACTGGCGGTGCCGATAGGCGCCGCCGGGGGAAATTTTGAAGCAATTTGTTAACAAATTTGTAAAATTGACCAACTTTATTTTTTTAGGGATGTATTTTTATTAGGGCTGGTCCGGAAGCCGGGACTGGTATTAAAAAAACGGGTACAACTGAGTACCCAGTCCCGGTTTTGACCAATTTTGACCGGGACCGTGAAATTCCCTGTTTTTCCCGGTTTTCCCAGCCAAAAAGTCCCGGTTTCGCCCAAAATTCCCGGTCCCGACCAGCCCTAATTTTTATGCCATACCCGGCGGCGATGGGTGCGGGATTCCGGTTCATAGGACAGAATAACGGGGACTCTAATTTTCTTTGCACTAGGTCGTTTCGGCGTCAGCCCAAGTTTATGAACCATCATAACTTTTTTCTTTGTAAGCCAAATCTAACGATCTTGGTTACATTCAAAAGCCTTCACATGCTCTACTAGTCTTACGAAAAACGAAAAAATTTTTAGCCTTTAAAAGATTATTAAGAAAAATTTCAAAAAATTCGACTTTTTTGAAATTTTCATGTATAAGTTTTGGTAATTATCTAATTATGAAGCAAAAGCTTAGAAACAGCTAATAAACATGATAAGCTTTCGAATGATATCAAGATTACTAGATTTAGTTTACAAATAAAAAAAAGTTATAATTAAGGGTTGTAAATTATGAAGGTTTTTAGTCCATATAAATCCGTATTTTGGGGTTTTTCGGTAATAAATCTACATATTTCGCCATTTTTGCTTTTTTAGTCGATATGTTGGCCATTTGGCAAATTTTCAAAAGATCCCCTAAAGATAGACTTTTTGAAAATTTTAAAAATTACCCCCCCCCCCCCCCAAATATACGAAAAATTTGCGCTTTCGTCGTCATTTTGGCATTTTTAATTTATTTTTTCGCCATTTTTTTGCGAACATTTCTTTTTTTAATGAGAATTTTTTCTGAATTTTGGCAAACTTGGAGGTATATACAACGGCTGACAATAAAATTGCATTTTTATGATAAAATCAATTTTTGGTTGTTTTTAAGGTCTTTTTTAAGTTTGTTTAAGCATATATTGAATATTTTTGGAATTTTTGAGGTTTAAAATTTATTTTTATTTATTTTTGGCAGTTTTTAGTCCATATTTTGGTCCATATTTGGCCATTTTTGAGCTTTTCAATCCATATTTTCGTGCTTATTTAGTCCATATTTTATGTCCATATTTCGCGTTTTTTAGTCCATATAATTTACAACCCTAGTTATAATTTGAAACTTGGGCTGGCGCCGAAACGGCGGCGCCGAGACAATACAGACCCAATTTTCTTCTTTGACAATAATTAATTCTTTGTAAATAATTAGGTTGTAAATTATATGGACTAAAAAAGGCGAAATATGGACATAAAATATGGGCTAAAAAAAGTACGAAATATGGACTAAAAAGCTCAAAAATGGCCAAATATGGACTAAAAACTGTCAAAATATATGTTTTAAATCTTCAAAAATTCTAAAAAAAGGTTTATGTGTTCAATATTTGCTTAGCTTAAATAAACCTAAAAATAAGACAAACAACCAAAAAATGGATTTAAAACTTAAAAAATGCAAATTTTTTTAATTGTCGTCCATTGTATAAAAAACACCTCCAAATTTGCCAATTTCAAAAAAAATTCTCATTTAAAAAAAAATTCACAAAAAAATGATGAAAATATGTAAACCCTGATATAAGTAAATAATGTTAAATATTTTTCTGCCCCCGGCGCCAACCCTGCTGTACCTCCCGCCGCCACGCCGACCAAATACATCAGTGTGGGACTCGAGCAGAAAACGCCGCCGCTCAGATTAAGCCAACCGGTGAAGAAGCCGAGAATCCACAAAATGCCCAAGTCGGCGATGCCGATGTAGAAGAGCAGTTTGTAGCATGAGTTGTCATGAAAATGCTTCCAAATGGAGTACATGCACGGCACATACAGAACCTAAGACCAGGGATATGTGTGAATGCCAATTTCTTAAATTTTTGGTTGTCAGAATTAACGATTGCCGTATTTTTCGAACAAAATCAAAAACTTTCGGCAATTTGTTGGAATGGTATGTTGTATATATGTACTAATTTTGCTTATCCAATTCTAGAAATTAAAAGACAACAATTTTTTGATGAAAAGCTATCAACAACTCATAATTAATCTTTCAAATTTTTCTCCGGCGGCTCCTTTCGGCGCCGCTGGCCTCTTCTACTTCCCCTAGAAATTTTCGAAAAGGCACGCCGCAAAAATTAGGTCATCGCTCGTCGTTTGAGGAAAAAATCTTATTTGTGTTACTTATTATTATTTTTTAATTTTGAGTAAATGGGCCAGCGATGTCGTAAGGCGCTGCCAGAAAGTTTTGAAAATTTGACAATTTGTCAATTTGTCAAAAAATTGTTTTCAAAAATGAGTAAAAAAAAAAGCCAATTTTTTAGTTTTTTTATCTTCAACAATTGTTGCATTTATACCCCTAACATTTCAAAATACCAATTTTGTGTTGATTACTCACATAATAAATGGCGCACAGTACGCATTTGACAATTCCCCCGGCCACAAATTGCCGCCGTCGCTCCAATGGGACGGAGTCAATGGGAAACGCCGTGCAATTGTAAAGCCGTTCATATTCGGCATGACGGAACAGAAACAGCTCCATCAATCAGTGAAATTTGACCCTGTCAAACACATAATATTTGGCCAATAAAGTTAAATTTCGGTTCTCGAATGGGATGGCTTGGTTGCTCAGAGGAAAGAGAAGTCTTTTTTTAAATTAGCTAATTTTTGGATAGGATTTGAACAAAATAATAGGGATTGTATATTTTAGTTGACTTATATATGGCCCTTTCTTATGAGTATACTTTGTTGACGTACGTAACATTCTTTTATTTATCTCACTTTCTTACTGCTGGCAATTAACGATGATTTTCAGTTTTGTACATATTAATGAGGCTACTTCTATATCCATCCTCATTAGGAAGGCATAACATTTAAATGAAATGCACAACAAAGAATTGTAACGCAATGGCTAAATGATGTCACAATCATTTGAATGTCATAGAAGACTCATTTAAGTTTAGCTAAGCTGAACACGCCGCTGTAGCCATTGCGTTACAATTCTTTATTGTGCATTTAGTTTAAATAATAAGCCTTCCTAATGAGAGAGGGTATAGAACAGGGGTGGGACAACTCTCGTCTCTCGCCAACTCTCGTGATTTTTGGGACTCTCGCAAACTCTCGCTCTCGTCTTTTCTGAGACAAATCACACCCCTGGTATAGAAGTAGCCTCATTAAAAATTTGCTTTTGAGCCTCCGCTAGTAGCCTGTAAATTTTTATGAAATTTAACAAAACTTACAAAATTTTGAACCTAAAAGGCAAAAAAAAATTTGCCCTAAGTTTGTTAAAATTAATAAATTTTTTTAGAATTGAAAAGAATAATAGTTTTTAAAAACAAAAATTATTATTTTTTAGTTGACTTATAGTATTTTGGCCCCTAATTATGAGTAAACTTTGTAGACGACGTACGTAACATTCTTTTATTTGTCCCACTTTTTTACTGGACAATTAACAGTGATTCTCAATTTTGTACAAATTAATGAGGCTACTTCTAAATCCTTTCTCATTAGGAAGGCTTAACATTTAAAAAAATGCGCAATAAAGTTGTAACGCAATGAAAATGAGCAAAAAATGACCTAATTAAGATATGTTTTAAAGTTATCATTTTTTGCCAATATTCAAGGAACGGACTTTTTAAAAGAATTGAAAAAATTTCCAATAGAAATTTTTCGTAATACCGAACGAATAAAAAGAATTACGATTTGGAAATTAAAAAATCAGACTAAATGTCACGACCATTCGAAATGTCATAAAAGATTCATTTGCTTGCTGTCTCACATCACTCCCTCTGCTGGGTGTAGCCAAACTGAACATGCCGCTGTTTGAACATCTTGGCAAACTTCTCCATTGTTCCAAGTTCAAAATATGCTCGTCGATCAGTCCATTCCATTCGCTTCCGCTGTCCCTTACCTCTTCTTAAGAGTATTAGTCCTCTTCCCTCTGCTCCATCATCCCCGCAGCCGTGCCAATTCCCTCCAAATATTTTCTTGTTGTGTATTTTTTGTTGTTTGCCTTTCCATGGTGTCTTTTTGTTGACCAGGCCACCGTTTGGCGCCAACAATTTGTGGTGGTTGTGTTGCCTTTACCCGAGTAAAGCATTTCCGCCGCATTTTCTCCATTCAATGCGCTTAAATTGTCCTTGTAAATGAATAATAATTGGAAATAATGAACAAAGATCTTTGTTAAATAAAATCTTTTTTTTTAAAAATAACTTTAAAAAATTTGAACAATTTGTGCGATT
Source organism: Heterodera schachtii (assembly GCA_023374025.1). NCBI lineage: Eukaryota > Metazoa > Nematoda > Chromadorea > Rhabditida > Heteroderidae > Heterodera > Heterodera schachtii. The sequence continues at coordinate 182,645 of SIJG01000005.1, forward strand.
GATTCACTGCGATGAACAAGCAGAAGAATTTTTTTTATGTTCATTATTTTTAAATGCAGTTAATTAATAATTAATGAATGACTGATGAAAAAAGCAAAAAATAAATGAATAAAATGTCGGAATTACGAAATGAAAAGATGAAAAGCACAAGGATTAATTGAAAAAGAAATTTTAAAAAAATTAAAATTTTCAAAGAGAATGAATAAAAGGGGCCGGGTGAAAAATTCAAAATGAGCAAAATTTATTTTGGTTGCTATTAATGATGACGATGAAAGCTAAAAAATAAATCCATTTAATTAATTTGAATTTGTTTTGAGGGGAGGGGGTGGAAAAGATAATGAATTGGTTTGATCCATGCTTTGTGAAGGAAATCAAAGTAATTAAAAGCAAATTATCAAATAATTAAAGGAAAAGTGCCATTGTCCCATTCATTCCCTTCACACCTTTGTCCACTTTGAAGTTCGAGCCGATGCCCGCCAATTTGACCAATTTTTGAAGCGCATTTTTGCATTGTTGGGTCAGTATCAGGAAAAAGAGAAAAAGTGAACCAATTTTAATTTTGAATTTCCGCTTTTGTCCAAATTAGAGCTGAGCGGGACCGGGAATTTTGACCAAAACCGGGACTTACCGGGACCAAAAAGTCGGGACCAAGACCAATTTTTCGACCGGGACCAGGACCGCGAGAAAAGCCGGGACAGGGACCAACCGGGACTTTTCCCAAGAGAAAATTTGAAAATTTGAGAAAAAGAGCGATTTAAAAGCAAAAAATTAAAGTGTTTGTCAATTATTTAAAAATCCAGAATTTTGGGACTCAGAAAATTCCAAGATCACCCCTGAAATGAAAATTTTCAAAAATTTTCCTCGAGTTCGTCCCCCAAAACGAAAATACAAAATTTTATGGGTACATTTTTGAATATAGGTAATTTTCGTAATAAAGTGGACTCAAATTCTCAAATTTTTTTCAAAAAAAATTTTCTCTTGGGAAAAGTCCCGGTTGGTCCCTGTCCCGGCTTTTCTCGCGGTCCCGGTCGAAAAACTTGGTCTTGGTCCCGGTCCCGACTTTTCTGGTCCCGGTAAGTCCCGGTCCCGGTTTTTAGGATCGTGAATGCGAAATGTCCTATGATTGCGAAGAAATAATGACCAATCCGGCATTTGGAGAGCCATAGTGCTGAACAGAAGGAAGCTTGAAAAAACCATTTTCCATAAGCCTTGCAGACAAAATTTCTTTTCTTATTGTTAGCATTCCCTAAAATATCTGTTTAGTTTGGCGCGAAAATTTGGTTGTTCAATGGCGGCATACTTGAAAAGAATTCCTATGAAATTTTAAAAAAAGCAAATTGAGGAATTTCGGCAAACTGTTGACTTTATAGAAAATTGTTATAAAGACGGATTCAAACAGCCGCTGATTTTGTTTTGCCAACGAGCGGTAAAAAAATATTAGATTTAATTATAAATAGACATTCGGCGCGCCTATGATTCGTCTACTCGACGATTCGTCTACTCAGCCAAAAAGTGACGATTCGTCTACTCAGCCAAAATGTGACGATTCGTCTACTCAGCAAAAAAGCGACGATTCGTCTACTAAACGATTCGTCTATTCGACGATTCGTCTACCCAGCCAAAATATGACGATTCGTCTACTCAGCAAAAAATGCGGTTTTTTGCGATTTTTTTTTCATCAATTTTCACATTTAAGCGTGGTCTTATCTATCACCCGTCTTTGTCAGATTTTCTGGCAGTGATTCTGGATGATGTTGACAAGCAGGCGGACATCGCAAGATCTGCCCGAGTGTTCCCGCACAAGCGCCGCATCAACATGAGGACCGTGAATAATTGGATGATTGGTCGCTTTTTACCATTGGCAAAAACCCTGGTATTATTCCGCACAAGTGATTGGATTTTTTAACCTCAATTCTCGTGATTTTTCAACATTTTCATTTGATTCGAATTGTTATTTTTGATGTTATTATAATAAATTTTCGATTTCACGCGAATGATGCCTGATTCATATTCAGCACCATAAAAACCCCAGAAAAATGCTTTAAAAGTTTGTTTCGAGTTCGAATCCGGGTTATAGAACTTTTTTGGCGGAGTAGATGAATAATGTAGACGAATCGTCGCTTTTTTGCTGAGTAGACGAATCGTCATATTTTGGCTGGGTAGACGAATCGTCGAATAGACGAATCGTTTAGTAGACGAATCGTCGCTTTTTTGCTGAGTAGACGAATCGTCACATTTTGGCTGAGTAGACGAATCGTCGAGTAGACGAATCGTTGAATAGACGAATCGTTGAGTAGACGAATCGATGGGAGGCGAGACATTCAATTTATTAATTATTTAAATTAAGTTAAATATAAATTTAGTAAACATTTAATTTATTTTAGGATTATATGACACATGAAAGTGAAGAGAACATCGAGAAGAAATTGGAATTAAAGCAGGTAAAAATTGAATTTTATTTTCAAAAATTGGGTATATTGGACTAACATTCTAAGGTAATTTCGTTTTTCTTTATCATTTATTATTACTTTTTCTGGTGGAAGTCAATGCCGGCCCAGTTGGTGGCTTTGGCACTTCTTCCCGTGTCAAAATTTCGGTTCGGTTAAATGACCGTGAACAACCCAAGAAATTATCAAAGTGATAATTTAAAACTTTCAGAAATACATAAAACTATCGATTCAATTAATCAAGAGGAGCTAAGAACGAAGAAATTAGTCTCCCCGGTTTAAAATCCATTTCCGCAACTGGAGACCTAGTTTTTCATTCTTATCTCCTTGAGGCGAATCCATTGGCATTATCATCATATGTTTTTTGGATGATTTTGACTATGCTTTAGCCAAACAATCTTTTATTTATAAAAATTTTTGTAAAAATATTTTCTTTATTTAAACTTTCTGAAATAATTAATTAATCTAAATGTTCTATATTAAGGAATGAGTTCGGTAACAGCGAGGCGGTGATCCTCTTTCTTCACTCTTCTCCTTTCGACCCACGCTTAATTGAATCGCGCCAAGTCCAAAATGAGGTCGAACGAATTTCGAACGGACAAACGAAGTGCGTTTTCCTCATTCTGCGCGAAGCCATTGAACGGTCGGTGAATTTCGAAATTGTGAATTTTTTAAAGTGAATTTAGTAATTCTAGGCTTAATACCAAAAATACAAAATTAAGGCTTCTCACTGATTTTGGACGACAAATTTTTGGTGACAGTCGCTGTCCATCGCTACAGTAGTGCAACCCCACAGGAATTGACATTTACTCGAGAAATTATACGCCGGTCAACGGCTATTGTAATATGATATTACAGTATCGCATCAGATTTAATTGAATAACTATGTATTTTATGATTCATTTTTATTTTTGGCTCCATTTAGCAAGATTCATACCGTTCTTTATTGGCCCACACAAAGCGAATGCAGCAGGTAAAGACGAATAATATAATAATTATTAAATTATTTACCCAATTTAAATTAAAGCTTTTCACTTTGCCCGGAGTTGTTGAACGCTTCTTTCCCCGTCCTGAAGAAGCTCACATGGTCAAAGCCATCAGAGAAGTGCTCACAAAAAGTTGGAGCATCGGAGAAGGGGACGAAGAAGCGGAGGAAATAATAAAAGTGAGTGAATATTTAGAAAATTAAATTAATTTAAAAATTGAAATTAGAGTGAAAATGAACTCGGAAAAATATGTGATGAAATGGAACGAATGTGGAAGTCCCATGAGTGGACGAAGTATTTTCTTTGGTGATGAAATAATTAAAGAATTGGACAGAATGACAAACTTTGAACGGAACAATTTTATTATAATGGAAAAGCTGAGGCCTGCGCAAGTCAAAGTAAGTAAATGAAAAATAAATGTGTACAAATTAGGCGAAATTTTGAAAAAGCCATGACTAGGAATAGTAAAAGACTAAAAGACCTTTAAACGGGTCCATGGTCATTTAGAAAACCTATTTTAGGGCAGCAATCTCCAAAAATTGATCAAATGTTATAGTATCTCCCGAGGACTTATGTAAATTGAAAATTGTTTTGGCCAAAAGGCAAAAGATGAACTTCTCATCTTAATTGCTTAAAAACATCTGCGAGGGATCAAATCAGATACTTTCAAATTAGCCTTTTTTCACCTTAAAAAATATTTTGCTTTCAATATAAGAAACAAAATAAATTTATTTTTATTTTGTTGCTTTAAAATTTTAGAATCATTTCATTTTTCCCAACGCTGCGGCAATTTTTAATGTCGCGGCAACGCCCGAATTGGGCATTTTCGGCTGTTTGCTTGGCAACATTGAGGACGGAACGGTGCTGCAACAATTCAGCGGAGAGGCGCATCAAATGAAGACGAAATCGGCCAGCGATAACGAAGGCGGAATTTGGAAAGGCAAAAGTGTTTACGACTCGCCACTTTTGGTGTGAAGAAAAATGGAAAAGAAAATCGGAAGAATATGAAATTAAGATAGAATTAAACAAAAACATATATATTTATGCTAACCATTTTATTATTACAGTCAATAAAATTGAAGGATAAACAGAGAAATGCCCATTTAGTCAGGCCAATAAAATTGTGAAAGCCCTATTTATCAATAGTTATTAAGAAAATTAAAAAATTTATCTGACGACCAATAGTTTGTGAATCATAGAACTGATCATTATTTGGAATAATTGTTTTTCTATTTCTTATTGAAATATTCTTAATCTTTTTTATTCAAATATTTAACACAAAAATTTTTTCAATTGTATTTTGGTAGAGACCGGCGGTAAAGGGAATCCCGCGGAAAAAGCTGGGAATTCCATTCCCGTCTTTTTGACGGAAAAAGCCGGGCGCGTTCCCGTTTCCCGTCCCGCTTTTTTGAATCCCGATTGCCTTCCCAGCCAATTTTTCTCAAAAACGGGAATAAAATACACTGGTGAATATATGAACGAGCTTTAAGGTTTTTGTCCATATTTCCATATTTGACATCCATATTTCGGCATTTTCACAAAAAATTCGGAAAAGCCACCCCTATAGATGGAAAATTTTTGGAAAATATACCTAAAATCGGAAAATTTTGGAAAATTACCAAAAACTGTGCAAAAAATTATTCGTCAGCAAAATTCGTGTAAAAATAATTAAAAGAATATTTTGTTTAATATCTCAAAATTTGTCCGTTGAGAAAATTTAGGTCACTAATTTTTCACTAATTTTTTAAATTTTTTTTACTAATATTTTAGGTATCGAATAGGGCAGATCTTTGGTGTGCCGTTTTTATTTTTTTTAATTTTAAAATCTCGGCGTATGGCTTTATAACAGCCGGGAAATTAATTTTTCCTTAAATTGATTTTGTTCTTTGTCCGGTATGGGCTCGTCCGAGTCCCTGGACTTTTCCCACATACTCTGGAAAAATAATTTAACTCCTACCAGGCAGGGTGAGCATAATTCGAGGGGGTCAAAACGAGGCAATTGTTTTTAGAATAATCCCACGGGTCAATTTTTCCGGTAACGGGACAATAGCAAATGAGAAAAATAAGATGTTCGAACGCAGAGTCCATTTTTATCCAAGTACAAGGGGTTAGGTTTCGGGAAGGTGATCCTCAGTCGATAGAGCACCAGATTCCTAATCTTTTTCTGTCGCCGCTGTTTCCGGAGTGGGAACGACTTTGCAGAAAGTAGGAGGAAAAGGATTTGAAACTTTGCGTTTAAATTTTTGCGGGGAAAAAGATAAATTGGAAATTTTTATGGCTTATGGTTTGGGAATGGAAGCGCTAAATTCCTATGGGAGTAATGAGGGAGATAAGTTGGAAAAAGTGGGTTTCCTTATGGGAAGGAAAGGTGGAAAAGTTTTTTGGATAAAACCTTTATTTAAAAACGCAATGAAAAATGTGTAAAATTAAAATGTATCAAAAAATTGGATCATTTGGAAAAGATCGTTTGATAATTGTTGGATTCAGTTAAAATGGAAAATTGAAACTCGAATGAGTGGCTCTTCCTTCGTTCTTTTTATATGGGTTTTTCTTAAGAGTGGGCGTATACCAAAAAGGGGCGGTCGCACGGATGAGCATGTTAAAGAGCGCATGTGGCAAAGGGTGGACATCAACGACAAGAAAAATGTGGAATATGGATGAAGGGCCCAGGGAAAGAATTATGGATGACCATTTTAAAGCATTGGGCATTGTTTGGGCAAAGAAGGTCCCAAGTGGTTCAAATTTGCATTGTATCATCGCAGCTTTTGTTTTTGGGCAGCGACTAATTAGGAATATCCAATAGGTTGTAAAAATGCTCCAATCTTTTCGCTACGCACATCCTTTTCATGTTCCGAAAGTCCGTTTGAAAGTGCCGACAAATCTCTCCCCTTGTCTAATAGACACCGGTTTACCGAAAACTTTAGGCCATTTGGAAAATGCGTCTACACAATTAGGTACATGTTACCAAAGAAATTCTCTACTACATATGCACTCGTTCGATAGACCCTCCTCTTTTGGGCAAGAATTGAGAAGAAAATTGATTACAACAGCCAGGGGCGTATCTAGAAAAATTTTTCGGGGGGGGGGGGGCGACCTTTTTTTTTTTTGCTATTAACTCAATTAAAAAAAATTTTTCCCGCTGCTGGTTAAAAAATCCACTTTTTTAGTAAAATGACCCAATTTTGGCCGACCTTGGCATTTATTTTACTAATGATCTGAAATGGGCACAACATATTGACATTATCTCGAAAAAAGCATTACGATCTGCTTTTACTACATTACGATCTGCTTTTGCTATACTAAAATCAACCAAAACTCGTGATGAAAATACTTGTAAATTTGTTTAATATTTATTGCAGACCAATTTTAGAGTTTGGATCTCCAATTTTCAACCCCTATTTAAAAAAGGATATAGAAAAATTGGAAAAGAACTTTTTTGAGAGTAGTATTTAGACGTAACAATTATACTGCTGACCTACCTAATTATGCTGAATTGTTAAACATTTATCATCAAAACTAACTTGATTGTCGTAGGTTAAAAATAGACTTAAAACTTTTCCATGAAATATTTTAGGTAAAATAAATTTACAAAATAACGAATCCTTTTCTTTTTCCAAAAACCATGTAAAAAACGAATTCACTATAAGAACAGCTTATTGCTCAACCAATGCTAGATACAGTTCGTTCTTTATTCGAACCTCTCGTCTCTATAGACTTTTACCTAAAGAGACGAGATTACTAAATTATAATGAGTTTGCCAAGCTTCTTGAAAGATCTGATATAAATTTGTTGATTTCTCCAAAAGTGACCAATTTATTGTTTTATATTGTATTTGATATTGTTTCATTATTTCTTTATTTTTCGCGTCATGCTTTTGCGTATAAATGATTGATTGATTGACTTTCTCTCAGCAAAAATTAAGGTAAGGTCTTCATTTCGATTAGGGGCATAGTTCCTTTCTGCTGGAGCCAACAATAATGGGGTCAGAGGATGATGCGGCAGAAGGGTGACAAGATTTAAAATAAAATCCATCACCCTAAAAATAAATTATTTATAGCAGATTTTGACAAAAAAGAATATAATTTGAAACTTTATCTCGAAAACTGTAGTAATCTTTGATAAAATTTTTGGGTTAAATTTTTGAATAAAAAAGATTAAGAAATATAACAAATAGAAAACAATTATTCCAAATATAATCAGTTCTATGACTAACAAACTATCAATCTAAGATAAATTTATTTATCTTCTTAATAACTACTGATAAAATATGGCTCACGAATTCTAGCAGAATTTCTATTCGCCTGACTAAATGGGCATTTGCTCTATTTATCCTTCCTTTATTGACTGTAATAATGGAATTTTTATTTGTTTATTTCTATGCTAATTTTCAATTTCTTCCGATTTTTTTTTTCCATTTTTCTTCACACCAAAAGCGGCGAGTCACAAACACTTTTGCCCTTCCAAACTCCGCCTTCATTTTCGCTGGCCAATTTCGTCCTCATTACATGCGCCTCTCCGCTGAATTGTTGCAGCACCGTTCCGTCCTCAATGTTGCCAAGCAAACAGCCGAAAATGCCCAATTCGGGTGTTGCCGCGACATTCAAAATGGGCGCAGAGTTGGGAAAAATGAAATGATTCTAAAATTTGAATAAGCAAAAATAAAAATTAATACTTAAGATGTAACAAATACTTAAGATGTAACATAAGTTCCGCAAAACTACTTAACTTTTTAAAATAAATACAGCAAAGCACCCGCCATTATTAACGAAAATGGAGCCTGGGTAAATTGGCCGTGCTGAGTCGATTAAGGCCTTAGATTTGGTGGCTACCCGACATTTGAGGACTTGACATTTGAGGACCCGACATTTGAGGACCCGACTTTTGAGGACCCGACATTTGCGGATATTCCCGACATTTGAGGACCCGACTTTTGAGGACCCGACATTTGAGGATATACACAATTTCAAAAAAAATAAATGAAATTAAATCATTATAAAAAAGAGATAAAGCCTTTCCCAAGGGCCAACGGGTGCAATGTATCAAAAAGCATTAAGGACAACCGAATAATTTAAATATTTGACAGCGCAAATAATGATTTCAAATTTAATTTTGGAGATTAACAGCCTTTTTCTTTCTTAATGATTTACAAGTCATCCTAATATTCAATTTGCTCATAATAACAGCAATTGAACACGATATAAATTATACCAACTGGGAAGCTCCTGTCAATCTTTGATCATTTTGGATCGCATTTAACATAAAAAGTTTGTAAATTAAAATGTATTAAAAGATATCTGAATTTTTTGCCTTTCCCCACAAAAAAAATGCCATTCATTAGTGATGTGAAAATCTTTCACTCCAAAAAGGTGAAAGCGAAATCAAACCCTGCTGGAAACTGGAAGTCTTCATGAATCGAAAATTTTTGAAAAAATAAAAATGTAATAAAATTTTAATAATTCATTGATTTTCATGAAATTATTCTAATCTGAATATTTTGGGCGGCTTCTCTCCATAATAACGCATAGAAAAATATGATTTAAAATTCCGAGCTCTGTTCTAAAAACAAATCTTGTCTCTGTATGTTTTTTTCCTTTCTCGAATACTATCCCCTGATAAATTCATTCTTGTTTTGACTTGTGGTCCTAACAATGATTCCACATGTTAATAGAAAAAAGGGGATCTTCATGAATTACCAAAACACAAGTACTATTTAATTGAGTAGTTAATCTTAAATTGTTTTTGAATTATGAAACTTTCCAAAATAATCAAAGATTGATAAGGGTTTACCAGCATTTGGTACAATTTATAATTTGCTTCCTGGCCCTCGGGAAAGGCTTTTTCTCTTTTTTATAATGATATAAATAAAATTTTCATTCATTTTTTTGAAATTGTGTATATCCTCAAATGTCGGGTCCTCAAAAGTCGGGTCCTCAAATGTCGGGTCCTCAAATGTCAAGTCCTCAAATGTTGCACCACGGATTTGGTCTATGGGTTATCACTGAACCTGTACAGCTCCAAATCGAGTAAAATTAGTGGGCCAATTTTCCATTTTGGCATGGTCGGAAAATAAAGCTAGAAAAATTAATCAAGCAAAGAAAAAATGAAATGATGGTATGAAATGAAAGAGAAAAGAATGACAAATAAAAAGACATTAAAAAAGTGCAGAATTACGGAGTTAAGAATTTTTGAATTAGACAAAAAATTGTGTGGAAATTTATGTTATACCCTAGAATTATTTCTTATTTTGAAAGCAAAAATATTTTTTAAGGCCAAAAATGCTGATATGGAAGTATCTGATTTGAGCCCTCGCAAATGTTTTTTAAGCATTTTGCCCTTTGACCAAAACAATTTTCAAATTAAGTAATACATTTAATCATTTTTTAGGGATTGCGGCCCAAAAAAAGAATTGTCAGTGACCATTGACCCAGTTAATTGCCATTTCCTGTTCCGTGTCTTGGATTTTTCAAATTTTCACCTAATTTGTACAAATTTTATTTTACATTTGCTCACTTTGACTTGTGCGGGCCTCAACTTTTCCATTATAATAAAATCGTTCCTTTCAACATTTGTCATTGTTTCCAATTTTTCGATTATTTCATTACCAAATAGATTCTTTTCGTTAAATTTGCGAGTTCCACATTCATTCCATTTCATCACATATTTTTCCGGGTTCATTTTTACTTTCTATTTTAAATTTTTAAATTATTTAATTTTCAGTTTATTCACTCACTTTTATTATTTCCTCCGCTTCTTCGTCCCCTTCTCCGATGCTCCAACTTTTTGTGAGCACTTCTCTGATGGCTTTGACCATGTGAGCTTCTTCAGGACGGGGAAAGAAACGTTCAACAATTCCGGGCAAAGTGAAAAGCTTAATTTAATTAGGCAATTAATTTAATAATTATTATATTATTCGTCTTTACCTGCTGCATTCGCTTTGTGTGGGCCAATAAAGAACGGTATGAATCTTGCTAAATGGAGTCAAAAATAAAGATTAATCCATAAAATACAAAGTTATTCAATTAAATCTGTTGCGATAATGTAATATCGTATTACAATAGCCGTTGACCGGCGTATAATTTGACGAGTAAATGTCAATTCCTGCGGAGTTGCTCTGGTGTAGCGATGGACAGCGACGGCCACCAAAAATTTGTCGTCCAAAATCAGCGAGAAATCCTTCGGGTGGAGCTCCAGCCTTAATTTTGTATTTTTGGTATTAAGCCTAGAATTACTGAATTAAAAAAAAATTAACAAATTCGAAATTCACCGACCGTTCAATGGCTTCGCGTAGAAGGAGGAAAACGCACTTCGTCCGTCCGTTCGAAATTCGCTTCACCTCATTTTCGACTTGGTACGATTCAATTAAAAGTCGATCGACAGGAGAAAAGTGAAGAAAAAGGATCACCGCCTCGCTGTTGCCAAATTGATTCCTTAAATACTTGAACATCAATTCAAGCTGTTCAAATATAAATTAGAAATTGTTATTGGTTTTAGCACTTCCGCAAATATTCGGACGCGCTGGACCGAAATTAGTTTTTTCTAACTTATTTTAAAAAAATTATGCATTATCTCCCTCTTTAAAAATTTTTTGTTACAATTTTTGCCTTTTACCATGCCATGTGCAGTGCCTTGGCCACCATTGTGTCCGTGTGATTGGGCGGCTGCGCCGCGGGCGATTGTCCAAAAAATTGACCAAATTTTGGGATTTTGACCCAACTTGGAAGCAATCCCCTATAAGCAAAAAATTTTTCATATTTTCTTACAATTAGTTGAATTAAACTTTAATTACTAATAAATTTTCATATCTTCAAGAAGTTTAAAACAATAAAATTCGATCCCCTTTTTTAAAAGCCTGTAAAAGCAACAAAATTTATTATTTTGATGCCAAATGAGTTAACAAATTTCATTAAAACTTCTGATTTGTGACCAGGCCTGCTGTATTGACTTAGTTTTTGCTTGGAAAATATTTAATCATTTACATAGATAACAATAATTTTGAAAGTATTTAAGTTATAATATTTCTGGCGCTGTAACAATAATTTTGAAAGTATTTAAGTTATAATATTTCTGGCGCTGTTTAAAAAGTGCTGCCTTTTGAATTTTTATAAACCAAAGAGGGGGGACCCTAGAAAAATATCTAGTCGTGAAAATTTGTCCCTGTCTATTTTTGGTCCCAGAACACTAATCTGGTACCTATTTTGACTAATTCCTAACCGAACTCGAACAAAAAGGCCAAAATTCAAATTTTTGGGTTTTAACTTTTTGTTCGAGTTCGGGTTTGAGACTAGAAATTGGTAAAATAGAAGTAAAATTCGTTATAAGGACCCCAAAAACCCCCCGGGAACGTGTTTTCACAAATTATTATTACAAAAATTGCAAACCAAAGGGTCCCCCCTTTGGTATTTAATAAAATTCAAAAGGCAGAACTTTTTAAGTACGCCATATTTCGTACTTGAAAAAATAAAGTAAAAAATTTAAAAAATGCAAATATCCATGTTCCCGTCCCTGCTTTTTCTGCACGATTTTTGCCTTTTACCATGCCATGTGCAGTGCCTTGGCCACCATTGTGTCCGTGTGATTGGGCGAAAGCGCCGAGGGCGAAGTGTCGGCATTGGCCATGGAAAGGACATGCTGATGAAGCATTGTGACACGGGACGAAGTGCCAAGGCCACCAATTGGGCCGGCATTGACTTCCACCAGAAAAAAAATAATAGATTATGGAAAACTTAATCATGGAATCGTTCGTAAATTTGCAAAACATATCATTCCTTAGGTTTCGACCCCAAAATTCGACTTTTTATATATAAAATTCCATCAAAATTCTATTTTCAAGATTTTAAAAATAATTATATAAATATGTAAGTTTTCGAGCTCTGACCATGGGTTTACCTGCTTCAGTTCCAATTTCTTCTCATTGTTTTCTTCACTTTCATGTGCCATATAATCCTAAATAAATAAAATGTTTATTTTAATGAAAATACAATTATTTAATAAATATTATTTTATTAATTAAATTCCATTATTTTTTACCGCTCTTTGGCAAAACAAAGTCAGCGGCTGTTTGAATCCGTCTTTATAACAATTTTCTATAAATTCAACAGTTTGCCTAAATTCCTCATTTGTTTCTGTTTGGGCGCGGTGCATTTCCTTCAGAAAGTCAAAGTCGCGCATTGCGCGGAAGTACAGTAATTGAAGTGACTGAAATGCAAGATTGAATACGGTAAGAAAAAAAGATTTGGAAAATTTCGGTATTTTGTATTTGGAAAGAGAATTTTCGAAAAAATCAAATATTAAATTTAAAGATTTTATTCTAAAAATGGTTCACCTCATATTAAAATATACTGATTTTATTGAAATTTTCTTTTTATTCTTTATAAAATATTTTTACATAAAACGCTTTTAATTCTTTATGAGATTTTGATTAAACACTCTTAAATTAAAAGTTGGAGTTTTTTCAATTAATTTTTTTTGAGGCATTATGCCAGCTTTTCATTGCAAATTATCAATCACTTTTTGTACGTCCACCGCTTTGTGGAAAAGTGCGCGAGGGAATGGCGACGGAAATAGCGAAAAGGGCACAAAGCTAAAAGTTTAGATTGATCTAAAGAGCACCGATCACAGAACAACAACAACCGCTCGCGCTTGGTGATCAGTCCGTTTGCCAACGCCCATTTTTTGGCCTCGTCAATTTGTCCCATCAAAAATTTCTGATCACTTTGCTGGGCATCCTCTGCTAATATTTTTCATGCTTTATCAATTTAACAAAATGCTTCATTATAAAATATCTAATGGGTTTGGTACTCCCCAATTTTCCTAAACCTAATTCTTAAGATTTTCGAATAAATTTAAATAAATCACCCGCTTCATTATTTGTGCTACCAGAAGGAATGTCCTCCAAATTGTTTGTCCCTTCTCCCAAGGATGGAAGAAACACGAAGCAAATCGCAAATAAAAATAAAATATTCATTGCTAAATTTTTTGTTGAAAATGAAGACATATAAAAACGGGCTGTAATTTGATACATACCAGGTCCAACCGGGTCCTGAAAAAATCATATTGTTATCTCGAATGTTTTTCATATTTGGTGAAATTCTTTAATAAAACCAGAGAAAAACTGAAGAAAGACTACAAGCTTAGCTATTAGACGGCTATATATTTTTTTAAATTTTCATTAAAAGAAACATTTAATATTTATTACTCCAATTTCTATCAATAATTTGGCGCTGTCACCCTTTCTTACCAGTTAATTTTTGGGCCCGGACCAACCGGGTCGGCCCGTGTCTTGAGAGAGACGGTTTGTTATCCGGTCGGGTAACGATGTGGGTCTCGAACCCATGGCCTTTCCAAACCGTGGGATGTTCTAACTGATTGATGGGACCCAATCAACCGACTTAGTCGGGCCTGGCGCCGGAATTTTGGGAAGCCGAGTAAGACAAGCGGCATTTTTACGAGAAAAATATAATTTAAATAAACATCAGTTTAGTGATATAACGAGTGAAATCACTGTTGGTCTCTCTTTAAGCTTATATTTAATGCCTTAATTGTTTATGCATCATTTGGCCTATTGATTGGCTAATATTTTTTCTCCAATTTCTTCCTCTGTCATATTTATTTCCGGCGGATGTGCAAACTTACAAATATTATAAATAACAAGGGCTGAGAATCTACTTCGCCTACGTAAAATCACCAAAAGATAACAAATTGTCATGAGAAAATGCCAAAAAGGCATGAAAACAAACAAAAAAGAAATTCTCATTAAAAAGTCGAAAACTCTTAACTCTTATTCAGGGATAGGATTTTTCGGTACCTAATAGTTGCTAAAAACTGCCAAAATAGCTGCTAAAAAACTGAAAAATGCCAAAATAGTTGCTAAAAGTTGCCAAAAAATTGGGAAAACATGTCAATAAATGTGTGATTTTTCCAAAATTGCCTCATTCTTTATCCAATTCGGTTCAATAATTGTAAATCAAACACATCACATTTCAAGAGTTCCAGGCGTAAAAAATTTCATTATCCGCCAAATCATCGCCAGGATTTTTGCTTTTTGAAAAGTCGACTCAGCTGTTCTGATTTACCACAAATGTCCTGATTTGGAGGTAGCGACCAAAATTTGTTCTGGTTTCTTAAATATATTCATAATTTTGAAATTGTATGGAATAATGTCACTATTCTATATCAATAAGATATAAGGTTTGCGCAAAATTTGGTCATGTTTGGACAAAAATCTGTTAATAAATCGCAATAAAAAACATAAATTTTTTCCGACGACGAATTGAAGAAGGAACAATTCAATTGCCTAATGCTGTTGAAAGCATTGAAGTCGCACAATGATGCGACTCTTCGACAACGAATTTTGGCAAGATTGCCACAGATGACGAAAATGTGTCCTATGACGCAGTGGTTGAGGATCTGATCAATTTTCAGTCCACCATTGCTGAGGCACGGGCAATTGAAGTCCCCACTTCATCGAAATATTTGAATGTTGTTTCCGCCAAAAAGGGAAGCAGACAAATTATCCGGACAGACGGATTCAGGCAAAACCAAAGATGAAAATGCCGAACAGTGCAAAATGCTGGAGATGTGGCGGAGAATAGCATCGGCCCGACGAATGCTGGCACAAAACGGCTAAATGTCGTAAGTCTAAGTTTGAAGGACACATTGAAAAACAATGTGAAGCATTTCATGAATGGCGTAAAAACGCTAAAAAGGGCAACAACAAACGCGTTGGACATTTGAAAATTGGGATGGTAGCCAAAACCACCAATTCATTGCCCCTGCTTAAAACCGAAATTCGGTTTAACAAAAAGCTTGTCCAATTCAATCTCGACACCGGTTCAGAAATTATTGTGATTGACGAAGTCACACACGCCAATGTGGGTCGACCACCGATCAACAAAACAGAAGAGATCGGAAAGCCTTTTGATGGCACAAAAATTCATTTCATTGGAAAGGGAACCGGAACCTAAAATCATAGATTTTTGCAGTTTTGACTTCAGATTCTTGATCAGCGCCTAAAACTACCATAGAAAAGTGCTTTCCATTGTCGGGGTCATGACATTTTTATGGGGGGGGGGGGGGTAGCAAAACCTACAAGTACCATAAATTTATGATGCCATGCTTATTTTCAAACTTTAAGTTTATTTTGAGGATAAGTTCCCGTACTTTTTTTAAATCTTTTTTACAATTATGCGGTGTAATTTCTTATTTTCATTTATTCCATTTATTCTCAGAGAAAAAATATGCCTAAAAATCCAACAGACATTGAACTACACAAAGCCGGAATCAAAAGAAGAAAATGTAAGTTTGACTGATTACAAAAAATAAACAATTATCACGCCGTCAAAAATTTTTTGGTAACGCTAAACATTTTTTTCAGTTCCAAAAAGACCAAATATCGCCATTATTTCAATTTTTTAATGAGTTAGCAGCAGGTTTGTAGGCCGGCGGTAATGATAGGGTCCGCCGTGATTTTCACAAATTTGGATGAAGTATTGCAATTGCAAATATTTTAAATTAAATAATTCATTGTAAATTGTTTCATATATAAATTGTCAAGTCTACGAATATTGAAAGAAATTTTCTAATCATTGAGCAGCTATCTTTAAATTAATTAGGTCTTGCACCCACCAATTTGATTATAAATTTTGAGTTTTAAATTCCCAAGAAATGGAGCAGTAGCCCTTCAATTTTATATACTATAACAATAAAATTGGTTATTTTAAATATATATGGTTTTGTTTATTTCTTTCATAATTTTCAAATTCTTTCCAATATTTTTTTTCCATTTTTCTTTACACCAAAAGTGGCGAGTCGTAAACACTTCTGCCATACCAAACTCCGCCTTCGTTTTCGCTGGCCAATTTCGTCTTCATTTGATGCGCTTCTCCGCTGAATTGTTGCAGCACCGTTCCGTCCTCAATGTTGCCAAGCAAACAGCCGAAAATGCCCAATTCGGGCGTTGCCGCGACATTAAAAATGGGCGCAGAGTTGGGAAAAATGAAATGATTCTAAAATTCAAATGAATAAAAAAATATAAAGAATTAATTTCTTTATTATTTTGAAAGCAAAAATATTTTTTAAGGTGAGAAAAGGCTGATATGAAGTATCTGGTCTTGCAGATGTTTTTTAAGCTAACAAGTTGAGAAGTTGATTTTTGCCCTTTGGCCAAAACGCTCTTCAAATTAAATGACATTGAAAAACTATAAGATTCCAGGGGGGGGGGGGGGTCGGAGACCAAAATTTACGAAGTCCATAGCTGTGCAAGGGGGGGAGGGAGCAGGGGGGGGGGGGGACGTGACGCCGAACGCAAGGGGTCGGAGGGTGTCGAACGCACGAGGCGGGGGGGTGGGGTCGAGAAAGAGGAAAAAGGAAAAGAAAAAAGAGAGAGAAGGAAAAGGAAAGGGGAAAAAACGAGAAAAGGGAGCGGCAAGTTCAAGGAAAGGGTCGCGCATTGCGTTCGACTAACCCTGAGGGCGATTTGTCGAACGCAAAAGTTTGGACTTGAAAATTGACTATTTCCCTAAGAAATTTCGCTAAAATTTTCCAATTTTTCTGCGTTCGACATCCTTTCCTCTTGCGTTCGACGAATTCTGCTAAAGGAATTCGTTGAACGCAGAGGAGGGGCTGAAAAATTCTTAAAATTTTGCCTATTTTTTTAAATCTCATTAAAAATTCCTAAATTCTCTTTAAATGTTAACCAAAATCACAAAAAGTTTGTCATTTTTGGTGAAAATCAATCAAATTTTCAAAAGTTGCTCCGAAAAAAGAGGTTTAGAAAAGCAAAAAAAAAAAAAAAAGGTCTTCATCGCACCGGGGCAAAAATGGTCGAACGCAAAAAATTTGACGCTGACCCCCTCTAGGGGGTAGGGGGGGGGGTCATCGCCGAGCGCGCGCACGACCCCTTCCCTGACCCCCCCCCCCCTTGCACACGTATGACGAAGTCCTCCAGTCAAGTAAATCAACAAAAAATTTTTTTGCTTTCTAAAACTGCTTTTTTTGCGGCGCCTTTTTCCTGAAAACTTTTTGGGATGAGGAGGCTGACGGTGCCGATAGGCGCCGCCGGGACAAATTTTTGGAAATTTGAGTGCAGTTTGTTAACAGATTTACACCAAAAAATGACCAATTTTGCGATTTTGAGTCTTTTTTTTTGAGAAATTTTTTTGTAGGCACCGTCGAGGTAAATTTTTTGAATGTTTAATTAAATTTGTTAAGAAAATTTATCAAAATTTCCATAAATTTTTGAAACCTTATTTGGTAAAAAAATAAAGTCAGGGGGGGGGGGGGGTCGACCCCCCCCCCCCCATTTAAGGTATGGTCCAAGGATATTGCCAATTCCTATTCTTTGTTTGGGATTTTTCAATATTCTTCTAATTGACACTTTTATTGTCCATTTACTCACTTGGACTTGCGCCGGCCTCAGCTTTTCCATTATAATAAAATTGTTCCTTTCAAGATTTGTCATTGTCTCCAATTCTTCAATTATTTCATTACCAAATAAAATTTCTTTGCCCGGCATGGATTGTCCACAATCGTTCCATTTCATCACATAATTTTCCGGGTTCATTTTTACTTTCTAATTTCAATTTTTAAATTAATTTATTTTCAAATTATTCACTCACTTTTATTATTTCCTCCGCTTCTTCGTCCCCTTCTCCGATGCTCCAACTTTTTGTTAGCACTTCTCTGATGGCTTTGACCATGTGAGCTTCTTCAGGACGGGGAAAGAAGCGTTCAACAACTCCGGGCAATGTGAAAAGCTTTAAAGTTGGATAAACAATTTAACAATTAAATAATAATTAATTAAATGAAATAAACAATTTAATAATTAATTATATTAATCCTCTTTACCTGCTGCATTCGCTTTGTGTGTGCCAAAGAGAGGTGAAATGAGTTTTGCTAAATGCAATGATTAAATTATTAAATTTAATGCGAATAAATAAATGTCTTTTTATTTCTTTTAAAAGTGGATATTTTACAATGGCGGTCGATCGTCGTACAATTTCAAAGATAATTTTGCGCTGATATCGAGTTGCTCTCTCTGCAGTATAGCAATGATGAACGACAGCCACCAAAATTTGTCCGTCCAAAATCAGTGAGAAATTTTCCGGGTGGCGCGTAAGCCTTAATTACTTATTTGATTTATTAAATCAAAGAATTTTGATTTTAATCACCGACCGACGAAGGCCTTTTCTCAGATGGAGGAAAATACACTTCGTTTGTCCGTTTGAAATTCGTTCCAACTCTTTTTCAACTTGTCGCAATTCAATTAAACGTGGATCGAAATTATGTGCGTGAAGAAAAAGGATCACCGCTTCTCTGTTGCCGAACTCATTCCTTAATTGTAAACATTGCTTCCCATTCCCGTAATTTTTCTCAAAACTCGGGAATTAAATATTAATAAATTTTATCGACTTTAGCCATCCCGCAAATATTCGGATGCGCTGGTATGATTCCGGTACTTTTTTTCTGTTTTTCGGTTTCTAAAAAGTTTGTCAATTTCTCCTTTTCAAAACTATTCTGTAAATTATAACAAGTTCGACTTTTACCATGCCATGTGCAGTGCCTTGGCCACCATTGTGTCCGTGTGATTGGGCGGCAGCGCCGCGGGCGAAGTGTCCGCATTGGCCATGGAAAGCACATGCTGATGAAGCATTGTGACACGGGACGAAGTGCCAAAGCCGCCAATTGGGCCCTCATTGACTTCCACCAGAAAAAATAAAATGTTTTATTTCTTAGAATTCTTAATTTACAAAATTTTGGAAATAAAATTCAATTTTTACCTGCTTCAATTCCAATTTCTTCTCATCGTTTTCTTCACTTTGATGTGTCATATAATCCTCAAATTAATTAAATATTTATTTAAATTTAAAACAAATAATAAATTACATATTTTTAATTTAATCATTTATTTAATAAATTAATTATTTATAATTTAAATTCAATTATTTTTTTCACCGCTCTTTGGCAAAACCAAATCAGCGGTTGTTTGAATCCGTCTTTATAACAATTTTCTGTGAGCTCAACCAATTGCCGAAATTTCTCATTTGTTTCTGTTTGGGCGCGGTGCATTTCCTTCAGAAAGTCAAAGTCGCGCATTGCGCGGAAGTACAGTAATTGCAGTGACTAAAAGTAAAATTGAATACGGTTGTGGAAAGAGCATTTTCCAAATATATGCAAATAAAATGATAAAATATGCGCATAAAAGACTCATTAGAAATTCAATATAAATATGCTATGAAAATCATTTTAGAGGCTAAAATTTATTAATGAAAATTTGGTAAATTTTGGCTATTTTCTTATATACTGCCAAAGTTGAATAATATTGTGGAACAAATCCTTGGCAACTTCAGTATATTATTTTGGAAAATTTTTAAAAAACCCATTCGATTTCTTTTTACCAGAATTTCTTTTCTACAAAAGTTGACTTTAATATTTTATCAATTACTTTTTGGACGTCCACCGCTTTGTGGAAAAGTTCGCGAGGGAATGGCGACGGAAACAGAGAAAAGGGCGCAAAGTTAAAAGCACCGAACAACCCCACGCGCTGAATCAGTCCGTTGTCCAACGCCCACTTTTTGGCCTCTTCAATTTGGCCCATCAAAAATTGCTCATCACTTTGCTGAGCATCATCTGCTGATAGTTTTTCATGTTTTTATTAATTTAATAAATATTTCCCTTTAATATTCTTATGGCTTTTTGTCTGCCCCCAAATTACCAAAATAAAATTTTAAAATTTGTTTCAAATAAATAAAATAAAATCACCTGTTGCTTCATTGTTTGTGCTGCCGGAAGGAATGTCCTCCAAATTTTTTGTCCCTTCTCCAAACGACGGAAGGAAACCGAAGCAAATCGCAAACAAAAACAAAATATTCATTGTTAAAACTGAAAGTTATTGAAATTTGGGATTTTAAAGATGAATTAAAACAAAAAAATAGTTAATTATATACAATTTAAACCAAAGGAAATAAGTTTTTCATCCCTAGCCTGTGCCTGTCATGCCTAGACCAGGGTTACATGTTCGAACCCGAGGTCTTTCCAAACCGTGGGTGTTCCAACTGACTGATAGAACGTTGCTATCAACCGACTTAGCCTGATCCATTACCAGAATTTTGGGAAGCCGAGTAAGACGGACGACTTTTTTTTGGGAAAATATAAATATTAATTTATCATTTTAATGATATTGAGATTGAATTAATGTGGTGTCTTTTTAAGTTTATTTTATACCCTAATTGTTTATGCATCTGTTGGCATATCAATTGGCCAATGTTTTTTCTCCAATTTCCTACTTTGTTATTTTATTTCCGGCAGATCTGTAAATTTCCAACACAATAAGTAGAATTTAAAAGATATCAAAAAATATTTGTAATTACTGAAGGCAAAAAATTTTGCTTTTTATTTAATTTAATTACTGCTCACAGAAATATACTGTCAAGCAACATAACTGAAGCGGAGAAACAGATGAAAATGAAATCAAATAAAAATAAAAATATTAAATTTATTTTATTTTTTCCAATTCATTTCAATTGGTGCCGTTTGTTGTCTTTCGCTTTGTAATTTGTAGGGATGCAACTTTTAGGTTTTTACCTATTTTTTCCTGAGCTCAAAGTGACATAAAAAGCTCTAAAAACAATGGTTTTTTGCACAAAAACGAAAATATACCCCTAAGGATCGTCCTTTAAACTTTCAAAATTAAGTATTTATTTTCTTGACAAGAGTTTTTGATTTTAAAAATGATCTCAATACTGACTTGGCTTAATTTTATTGTTGGATAAAATTTTACGATTTTACACCCCTAATTTTGAAACAAGTATCAGCGGATGGTCTGCACATTGCTTTGAATGATGCAAGTTGAAGTTGCAAGCGTGTTTTTAAAATCAGTCTTATTTTAAACGGAAAGGCTCGATGGAATAGAAAAGAATTTCAAAGTGTTAATGAAATATAAATAGAGACTCTCACAATTTCAGCTACTTAATCTCTAAAAATAAACTGCATCAGTGTTTTAGAAGGATCGGGTTAATAATATACTCGGATTTATTATTTTCACGACCACCCTTGTGAAATTCTCAAAATTTCAGCTTATTATCCTCTAAATATAAATTGTAACAGTGTTGCGTAAATATCGAGTTGATAGCGCCAATAATCTCCGATTTATTATTTTCACGATCATTCTTGTGAAATATTCACATTTTCAGCTCATTTTCCTCTAAATATATCTGTATAAAGTTGCTAATAAAAATTATAAATCGCAGATTATTAGCGTTTATCAACTCGATCCTTCTGCAACACTGGCATAGTTTATTTTAAGTGAAGAAGGAAGGAGCTGAAATTATGATAAATTCGCAAAGTTGCCTGCAAAAATAGTAAAGTGAACGGACGGACCAATGAGAAGCTGACACTGAAACAGAAGAGCCATGAAATCTTCAACGAATCAGTGTATAATTGGCTGTTGGAACGGTGCCCAATTGGGGAGACGGCGACGGCGCCAGTTAAATGGGAATACCGCGAAAATTCGGATGCCAAAGCCAATTTGAACAATGCCATATTTAATCTGTGGAGTTTCAATAAATCCATTGGCTGAGCAGAGCAATAGCATTTGATTTTGTGGAAAAATAAAAATTTTATTAATTTTAGGCCATTGTCGCCACCAGCGGAAGAACAAGAAGCAGATCAAAGCATCGAAAATGATGTCGTCTGACTGCGCAGAAGTGAATTAATTAATTGCATTTGAGAAATGGTCGATCTCAATCTGATGCTCATTTTCTCTCAGAAATGCTTTTGTTGATTATTTCGTTCAAATTTTATAAAACATATGTACATTTTTTGCTTTTTTTTTTTGTTAGGCAATTTCTTTAGTATCAATTGAAACGATTTTCAAGAGAATTTGGTAATAGTTTAGGTGGTTACCTCCCACCCTCTCTCCCCCCCCCCCTTGAGAAACAAATCTAAATTTCAAAAGTTATTTATTATGTTTTTAGGATTTTTGTAGCCGAACACGAATCTGACATTCAATTTCACCAAAAAACGGCGTCAGCGGGACGGGGGGACGTTTAATTAATCAATGGCACAGATTTAATGGTTCAATGGGGTCCCGCGCGGGAAAATTTTTTGGAAATTTTATGAAACACATTGAGGAAATTGTGTAAAATTTTCAAAAAATAATTGAGGAAAAAGGCGGCTCATTGTGAGCATCGGAACAATTACTTAACCTTTTTCTGAATTATTAACAAAAAAAAAATGCAGTAATTAGTCATCATTTGCAGCAATTCTTTCCCACCACTTCCGCTGCTGGCACACCTTTTAAGAGCTGATGCATCCAAACCAGGGCATCCATCCATCACTCGCTGAACAAAAGCTTTTCATTTTATTTTGCGACAAATTTTAAATTTACCTAATTAAAATTTATTAATATATTTCTATGAAATTATTTAACAAATTGAATTTTCGGCAATTTTGGGTACACAATTTACTCCCGTCATGACGACGTGGTGGGCTATTTGGACTGCGATGGACTTTTAGTCAGCTCCATCCCTTCGCAGGACAATCACATTGAGGTGGAAAAAGTTCACTAATTAAAATTAAATTCAAGTAATTAAAAAACTAATTAGTATATATTGGGGTGTTAAAAATGAATTAATTACGGTTCGTTAATTGCTTTAGCATCGGCTTATCCGGGTTCTAAATTATGCCTGATCGGACTTCCCAGGAATCCGATCAATGGCAATTATGATCAGTTGCAGAAAATCAATGTGACCATTAATTGGCTGAGAACGCCGGAGGAAACAGTGAAAATGGCAGGGAAATGTTCCCTTTTTGGAAACTCGGTATTTAACTGATTATTTATTTATTGTATTTAAAAATGAAAAAAAAAAGATGATAATTAATCAATTATTTTAACACCCCATTGACGGGGAATTTAAGGAGGAGGACAGATCAGCAACCGTTCTGATCAGAAGTGGTCTGATCAGATCAGAAATCGGCTGTCCACCATGCTGCTCTTGGCCAATTGGTGGGTGAAGTACAGCTTGACCGTGTGGCGAACGGAGGCGGACAGTAAAAAAGTGACGAAGGCGGCGAGCAGTCTGTGGCGCCAGAACAAATCCACCAAACAGAACAGTGCCAACTCGGCGGAGAGCAGTGCCCACTCGTTGCCGTAGAGAAAGGCGGAGCTGTACTCGCACTCGGAGCAGTCCCTGGAAAAAGGGGACAATGGCCAAACCAAACAAAGCCGAAATAACAATTGCCGTAAACAACAAACAAAACGGCATTTGCACGCCGAGTAAATACCCTTCCGGGCTCTGATCAGTGGTCAGAGAAGTAAGACAGCACGAAATTTTAGTACCAATTCTATACAAATGTCACTTGAGAGTTGGAGTTTTCCAGCTCTTCCGAGATTTCGGGTCGAAAACTTTCACAGTTTACCTCCTGAAAGTGCCAATTGTGCTTGTGTCGCTGAGTTCCAAGCCGAGCAAAGCCTCGATCAGCCGTGGGCTGGTGACCACATAGTCGCACTGCGGGTCCACCCGATTCACAAAGTCCTTCAGGTACTCGTTCAACTCGCTGTAAGCCGTTGCGACCTGCTGCATGCGCACAGTCGTTTTGTCCATCGCATCGGCGCCTTGTCGGACAGCAGCAGCTGAACATTGGGCATTTTGATGGCATGAAAATTCTTTGGAATGCCCATCAAAATATTAATCAGATTTATAATTGACTCACAAATTTTGCCATTTGCGACAGCGGTCGCCATAATTTGGTCAATTCGTTCGCGAAATGCACGCGGCACATTAACGACGAATGTTTGCAAGTCGGAGCCCATCTCCAAGCCGCGCATGGCACACAAATTGTCCTGTCAAAAGAAGAAAAGGGATTTCTATTCCAATGCCATGCCAACGGATTTTCATTCCAATGCCATTCCCTTCCTCCTCCGCTTTCTCACCCTTTCTCGTTGAAGAAAGACATTCATCTGGAGCATGTCAGTGTCGGCAAAGCCATGCACAGAACGACCGTGGATGTAAAAGCCGCGCTTAACAAAGAGGACAGTGATGAAAGTGCCGCAAACCACTAGGGGCATAATTCTTGTTTTTGGCACAATGTCTAATGGCATTTTTGGCCCAACTCTGTCAATTGTTGGACGGTGTCACTCAATCACTCACCAGCGGATTGGTCATTGCCAGCACACTGATGTTGGCCACCGAGCACAGGTCCATGAAGTTGCGGAAAGGGTCCGCCACCCTCTCGACGATTAGCACTTGGAAAAGCCATTGTCCCGTCGCAATGGCAACGTAAAAGGAAAAGTCAACCGCGAAACGACTCATCCGCGTCTCCACGACTTCGGGCGGTTGGTCAACTGCAAGCGGAAATTTAACGGCGCCCGGAAAATACGTCAGTGTAAAATGCTTCAGTGAAAATTTTATTGTCATAAAACAAGTTTCTTGGTTTTCGAGTTCACTGACCATGAATCAGGTATCCATTTCTGCCAATTCCGAAGACCCGAACTCGAACAAAAAGTCGAAACCCCAAATTCTCGAATTTTGGCTTTTGGTCAGGGTTTCTATCGAAAATTTTTCAAAATCAGAATACCGGGCTTCAAAAATCAGATTTTGGGGTCAAAATCAGAACATTTTGCGAAACTGCTTCAAGTTGTTTTTACATTCTATTAATCAAAAACGTATTAAATATTATATTTTCACCTCCCATTATGGATTTGAATAGTATTGAGGAGTAAATTAGCAAACCGTAATTTCATTGTAAGGGAATTAAAAAAATCAGATTTTTAACAATTTTTTTTGCGGCGCATTTAAAAAAAAATTTTAGGAACGGGGGGGGGGGAGTGGGTCCGGCGGTGCCGATAGGCGCCGCCGGGAAAATTTTTTGAAAATTGAGTGTAATTTGTTAACAGATTTTGTCGAAAAATAGTCCAATTTTGTGATTTTTGAGCTTTTTTTAAAGAAAATAATGCATTTTTAGGGTCCGACGGTGCCAATAGGCTGCCGACGAAATTTTTTTGAAATTTTGTCAAGTTTTTTAACGGATTTTTGTCCAAAAATGAGCAAAATTTGCGTATCAGAGCATTTCTGGTAAATCAGAACAGATAGAAACCCTGCTTTTGGTTCAAAACCGGCGTAAATGATATCTTATTGAAGGATTGATGGCTTTCAGTTGGTCTCCGTGTATTTAAACCGGTTTCGAACAAAAACCCTAATTTCGCAAATTTTGACTTTCGACTTGTTCGAATTCGGACCCGGGGTTCGGAATTCAGGACGTGTTCTTATAAAATTTAACTTCTAAATTACAATACTAATGCTATAGAACATTCTTTTAAAATATTTGTATCACGGACGAATTTTCTACATTTTCCACTGACGCATTTTCCGATCACGAATGGAACGCTTTATATGTAAAGAAGGGTCTGTTGAACTGATGCTCTACCGTATTCACACAGTCAATTATTAAAGACTAAATTTTGAGCGGTAATTAAATTCCCGTTTCTCACTCTCGAGTTGCGTAATTTACTTCGCTCTCAAATCAATTCTCGGTCTCGGCAAACTATGGCTCAATATTTTAAGCCTTCGGTTTGATAGCATGGTGATGTGTACTGTATGGATGGGTTTGTACCGTATCCCCTCTCAATTTCGTCGACTTTTTGTTTGTTTACCTCTTCCAAACCCGGGCTGCAATTTGGCAAAGTTGCCAAATTCCATGTAGTCCAGCAGAAACAGTACAATCAGCAGCTGCACACTGAGTCGAGTCTTACGGTACAGCTGCAACTCATTCCATTCATTTGCGATCAGATAAGTACGCCTTAAATTTGAGGGAGGGGGGGGGGGGGGGTTGGACTAACGAAACTACCAATTTAAATTTTTTATGTCAATTAACCTAATTAAGTTTAATTATGAATTACCAAATGACCACCGACGAGTGTTGGCTGTCCGTTGCTTTTTGTTCTCCTTTTGCCTCGTCAATTGGCCTTTTCTGTTCAGTGTTTTTCAGAGCTCGTGGCCTTTCCCAATCGATGAAAAATGTTTGGACAAGAGTCAAACAGCTGGGAAATTAATTGAAATCAAAAAAATTAAAAAAAAAAATTTTAATTCAACCAACACCAAAGTATGTGCCAAAGACAGCGCCTTAAGTGCCACGGCAGAGACCAAATAGGCAACGAAAGAGCCTTCCTGGGAATCGGCCAATGGCACGTAAAACTGAGAATTGAAAAAACAAAATATAGTAAAATTATTATTTGTAACAAATTTAAATGCCATGGGAGGAGAGAAAGTGGCAAAATTGAGGAACAATTCAAAAAATTGGCGGAATGGGAAATAATTATTAATTAGGGACAATGGCAAAACAATCAATTTAGACAAAATAACGCAACAATACCAAGTGACTTTGCATTTTGTAGGCGAAAGTCAGCCAAACGGAGATGATGGCCATGACGAGCAGAAAAACGTTGCCAATGCCATCGGCAGCGTACAGCACCAACTTGAGAATGGTGGACGCGTCAATGATCAATTTGCCCGAACGACGGCCCCAACTGAAAATTTGATTAATTTTTACAGAAAAAAACAGTTGTAAAATTGCTGATCAAATCTGATCAGTGAGTGAGTGGTTCTGTGAGATTCAGCCGAGGTGGAAGGAAACTAATATACAGCTTATATTGTGATTTGCTTTGACCAAACCATTAATCTGTGGTCGAATGGGTTTAGCTTTCGTTTCCGTCCCGGGAGATTCGGTGCCCCTGTTTAATTTTGAATTTTTCTCTATTTTCAAACTAAAATCCGTACGGTTAAAAAATGTTTAATTTCTCGCGTATTTAAATTTCGAAAAGTTAAAATGGGGATTCATAAATTAAAAAAAGTATATAGGCAAATAAATGTTTTAAAGAAATCTGACAATGGAACTCTCTCATCTGTCATTGGCACAAAATATTGCCCAATAATTTAATTGCCATTGGTTTTTTTCTGAGCTGAAATCAAAAATTTACAATTAGTCCTGTTTTCCCATTTTAGGTCCTTTTTATGGGGGGGGGAGGAGATTTATGGCACTAAATTCTATATTTTGACAGTTGGGGAACCAAGCAAAAACACACAAAATGACCTGTAGGCGCGCACTGCCGCCCAAAGTGCCGCAACGGAACATGCAGTTGCCATTACGACTTCGACAGTTTTGTCGTACGGGTAACTGTCGACGTGGTATAAAATGGCAAATTCGAATTCCACCGGAATGTTGTCACTGCTGCTGCTGCTGCTAGTGGTGCTGTTACTGCTTGAAATCAATGGCTCCCCTTGAATAAATTGAACGTGAGAAATTTGGAGGTACGGCACAAAAATGCGTCCTCCTTCAAAGGGCTGAAATGCTTTTATGAAAATAGAAAAGCATCACTTGGAAAAGCACCTGTAAATGAATGTGCAAAGTGATCTTTTCCGGGCTCCGAATGAGCTGATCAGTCCGATTTTCTGCTTGCTGATCAGTTGTAGCAATCACCGATTGTTTGTCGACCAAATAAAATCGCTTGGTCAGCACCACCCGAGAGTCTCGACGGAGTTGGTCCAGCCGATTGGGGTACCAGCCGGTGTACTGGTCACCCCGAATGTCCTCATTCAGAATTGGCACCGGGAAAAGCTGCCAAAGTTGGGAACCAAAAAATGGGAATGCTTATTCCTCAGTTACCTTTATCTCTCCATTTGTGTCCTCAAAACGGAGGTACAGCTCGAAGAAGACGGTTTCACTGTGAACACTTTCGATCCAAAAACATTTTTGCCGAAAGAAAGTGCCAAAACGCAGTGCCGTCTTGGCGGCCCAACCATTCCATTGGGCGGAGGGACACCGAAGCAGAAAAACCCTTTCGAAAGGCATTTGGCCAATGAAAGTGCCATTCAGCGAATATGCCATCGCAACAATGTCCAAGCGACTGTTCCTCATCCGAGAGACCAGCTCGTAAATGGCATCAATGGCATTGGCACGGAAAATTTCAATGGATGCGTCAATATTGGCATAAAACAATTGGGGGACAACGGAACTGAAAATTAATGCCGAACTATTTAATTATTTTTTTTCAAATATTTATAAATTATGTTTTAAAAATGAAAAACCAAAATTAAAAAATGGCCTATTAATTAATGAGTGGCTGTTTAAAGGGTGTCGAATTGATATTTGATCAACATTTCTGTTTTGGTACTCATTCGGCCCTTTCTGTCCGGCTAATTCGTTAATTAGCCATTAAGTATTATTTTTTATTATTTAATTTGCTGCTCACCCCTTCTGCTTCTGCTGCTGTTGTTCCGTCATTTGCAAGCTGTTCCGTGCACTTTCAAGTGCATTGCATGCGCCCCCGCTGACACGTGCATAATTCTGAAGTGCGCACAAATTAGCCAAATGTGAACATTGGCGACGATCAACGGCACGTCGGCACCCGAATTCGGCGTCGCGCAAATGCCGCTTTAAATAGGCGGAGGCAAAATTGGCACTGTCGGAGAGCAGCGATTGAATTTGAAAGGCATCGGCGGGAAAATCGGCGCAAAAAGTGAGCGAACTGTTCTAAAGAAAGAGCACAAAAACATAAAAAGTATTTGGGAAAACACTAGCAAAATACTCTAATTATTCTCTGTAATTTTTAATTACTATCCCATTAAAGGCAATTACGCTAATTAATGTCTGTTCGTTCGCTTCGTTCTCCAATTACCTTTTGGCAAATGCATGTCGCACTTTGGCACGGCACACATTCGTCGCCCTTTTCGCTTGGCGCCGTCCCCCCAGGGCACTTCACACATTGTTCAAATATCTGTGCTGTGCCGTTCAATTTGTGCCATCGGAGCTGTGCAATTTCCTCGTCTCTCTCACAAGTTGGGCATTGGCCCGTGCCGTCGTCCGAATTCACCAAACGACGACCGTCCGATGCCAAACATTTGACACAAAATGCCAAATTTCTGCTCACAGCCAACCCTTTTTAATTTTCAAATTTAAATCCGCCATCAATTTCACTCACTCATTCATTTAATACCTTTGTCGCACTTGGCACAGATAACCCTACCCTCCGTTGGCGAAGTGTCTACCGAAATGGCCAACACCCGCCGCTCGGCCGATTCGCATTGGCATTCGTTTTGCCTTTCCGGCGCGGGTGCCATCCCCTCGGGGCATTGGTCGCAGTCCATCAGAACGGCGTTGAAAAAGGTGCCATTCTCGGCAGAAGAGTCGGAACATTGTGCCGGATTTTGCCACCGGAATGATGGCACAGAAATGGCCAATTGTTGGAAAGTGCCACGGAAAGAGACAAAAACGACAAATGCGGCGACGAACAGCAGAAAAAATGGAGCAAATTTTGGCATAACGGAGAAAATGGAAAAATAAATTAACCGAATGAGTGAATATGCCTTTTAATAAACAATTTTTGAGGTATTTTAATTGGTTGTTATGGGAACCAAAGCAACGCCAGCGGAATGGCCAAAGAAAGAAAGAACAAATAATCAAAAATGGTACAGAGAAACAAAACATTAGCAAAAGGAAAGAAATTTTAAAAGGAACTAAAAAATGTGTTGATTTAAAATTTATAATGGGAAAATTAAAAAAAAAAACGGAATTATTTTAAATATTATTTAAAATTTGAAGGCATTAAAAAGAATTAAATTTACCACAAGCAGTGGAGGATAGAAACTTCATAGGTTTATCATCGCAAAGATAATTTAAAATTATGTAAAATTATTCAACTCATTTTTCATTAAATCTTTTTTTTGACATAGGTATTTATTGAATACGACACACCTCTACTATCTTTTTTTCAATTTTTTGGTGCCTATTATAGTGCCTTTTTCGCGGTTTTTGGTGCCTTTTTAGTCGGTCTCTATTAATAATCATTTAAATGACCAAAATTAAATTTTTTGATTACGTTTTTTCGTGTTTTTCTCACTAAAAATCCTTAAAAAATTTTTTAAATGCCTTTTTTCATGCCTATTTGAGGACTTTTATGCGTTTTTTCATGCCATTTTTGAAATATTTTGGTGCCTATTATTATAGTGCCTTTTTTGCAATTTTTTGTGCCTTTTTTTGTTTCTATTCGTAAATGTCAACCGATTTTTTTTTTTTGCAAAAATTAATATGTGTGTAAGTCAAAATAAATAAAAAGCCCACCCCTCTATGGTTTTTGGTCGGACTCAGTAAACTGCAAAAGTGCCGAAAAAATCTTTCATTAAAAAATTGCAAAAATACTATTAACTATCATTATGGATTTCCTTAAAAAGCGATTTTTTTTTAAGTTAAAATCCTAAGAACATATTTCTGAATATGTATAGACCGCCAACAAATTTGTCAAGTTAATTTTTGAACAAATTATTTTTTTATCCTTGAAAAATTGGTTAGGAAATTTTTGTTTTTCTTTTTCCGCCGGTCACCAATTCCGAAGGATTAGCTCAGCAGTTGCGAAATGACACAATATAACTGTAAACATTATTTATAAACAAAGAGGGGGAGGGCCTTTCAATGGGTTCCCCGTGCCCTATTTTGTTTTCATTAGAATGGAGAAAATTTTTTTCGCAATTTCTGAGTTTTTATTTTGGTTTTTGGTTGAAAAAACTGGCAACCCACCTCCTAAAAACCCCCGGGTTTCGGACATGGTTTCGGAAAAATCCATCCGACCTGGTTCCTAGAATTTCTTGATTTTTTATATTCAGTTAGGTTTTAGTGACTATATGTGTAAAAACAAATTTAGAAGATTTGCTTGTTGCTTAGAACTTGCAAGACAATTACTTATTCTACATTTTGTGACGCCAATCAATTGAAAAAGGCCAAAGTTCGCTAATTATCGCAAAAATGAATCGACGGTATGAATTTTTTTTCCAAAAAACTTGTTTTTTACCCTAAATTTTTTCATGTTTCATTTGTCCAGTTGGGTGTGCAACGACGTGTGGATGGACATTTTCCCGCTGTTTGACCGTCCTCAACTTGGCCTCAAAATGGCACTGATTTCGCCCCGTTTCGAAGCGCTGGTGGACAAACATTTTGAAGGCAAAAGCGAATTGACGCTTTGGAAGCACATTAAAATTCGCAAGGACAACAATGGATCAGCAGAAGCAGAAATATTTGTCGGTGTTAAACATGTGGGATTTCCATTGCCGGACCGTCCGCTGCCCGACAAAATTCGTTTTGAGAGCCTTCACATTGTGTAAAGTTCACAATTTTCTTGTGTGCCAAAAAGGGCTGCACTACTTGAACGTAGTACACCCCCCCCCCCGAACTTTAATACGTATTTATTGTAATATAGCCCCCGGGGGCCCTATTTTTCAACCCCCCTCAAAAGGGGGCTTTATTTCAGAGGGGGGGCTCTAATTCAATAAATAATAAATACGGTATTAGGAAATTTCTAATAAGAAAACAAAAATTGAATTTTTTTTTAGCTAATTTTTTTAATAAGTTATTAAATTTTGTCCAAAATTTTTCAAAAAATAGCTAAAGGAATTTTCAAATTTTTTCTTGAAATTTTCTATAAAAAATTTTCTTGAAAAATTTCTAGGTTTGAAAATTTAAAAAAAAAATTTCCAGGGGGGTAACAAAGCTCTCATTAAAACGTTTTCTGTATGTTGCTCTCCTTTCAGGTACATTGACCACTCTGTGCTCGCCTTTCTCCGTGCCAACAAGCGAATTTTTGACAAAAGTGGCACCAAATTGCAGTTGTTCATTGAAAATGTGCCATCGACTTGGGATGTTTTCGTCCATGAAATTTTCCTGCCCGTTTTTTCGACCAACATTCGCCATTTGATTTTCCCTGGCGGTGATCATTTGGACAATTTGCGTCGGCTCAGTTCACCGACAATTCTCACCGACATTGATCAACTGAATGTGATCGATTCCGACATTTTGTTCCCCGATGGAATTGCTGATGATGGACCAAATGCTTCTGCTGGCCAGGCGTTGTGCAAATGGTTGTACACGCCGAGAAGTGATGGACAGCCGAAGCAATTGTTTTGCCGATTCACTGGTGCATCAGAAGCAAGAGAATTGGTCAACAATTGCAAGAAGGTCGCCCTCCATTTCAGTCGCTAATTTCTTACCCTTTTCCTTCAAAAATCAAAGAAGATGGGGTGGCAGCATCTGTGCATTGCAAGGGTTTTCGGGGTCGCTGCTGATCAGTGATCACGAATTTGACACAGTTTTTTGACAAATCCCGAACTCGAAAATACAAATTTTTCGTTTTTTTTTTCTTCAATTTGTCTTAAGGCTTCTTAATTGATGTATATGTCAGATCAGACTCGTATTCAATGACCCACGAAAAGCCCCATGAAAAATTTTCACGACTTATGGACAAAAAAAATGGCAAACCAAAAAGGTCCCCCATTTGGGTTTTCGAGGGGACACAAACTGCACAAGTGCCAAATGAGCTAACAATTCCAAGGAGTTCGCCCTTATTTTAGTCCCTAATTTCATACCCTTTGCTCTAATACAATTTTACTTTTGATTTCTTTTTTGTTAGGCATTTGTTCGTGCCACCACTTCTGTCGCTTACAATATTCGTCTTACAATTTCATTGATTTTCCCAATGCATATTTTTTGGCCTTTCGAATTGGAGAATGAAGCGACCCAAGAAGTGTTAACACTGCAAAAAAGATCCAATTTTGGCAATTTTTCTTCGTGGGTGATGAAGCGATGTCAAATTATTGAGGAGACGGCGGCGATTGTTCAGCAGCCCAAAAACGAAGCATTGGACACATTGAACGGAGTCAACTTCAATCTTTTTAAAAATTGCATTGGGTGAGCGGAAAAAGAAGGCGTTATAATATGTGAGAAGGGTTCGGATTATATGGAAATCCAAAATTTTTTAATATTTTTTTTATTAAAGCGGCACTTTTTCTTCTCATAACTTAAGACCGACATTTTTCTCAAAAAAGCAATAAGAAAATTTTTTCGACAATACATATTAATGAACAAATTAACTATATATAAAATAGAAATTCATGCTAAAAAAGTCAAAAATGGAAATTTCTACTTAACTTTACTCTAATTTAATAGATTTGCTTTAAAATAAATTTTTAATTCCATATTTAACCATTTTTGAAAATTTGCATTCGTGAATTTGAAAAAGTTTATATGCATATTTCGAGATTTTTGGTCCATATTTATGGCCATATTTCGCGATTTTATATACATTATTCATCCCATTCAAATTGCAATTAATTTAGGCCGCTGTCTCTACCATCAGATCAAAGTGACGGAAAAGTGTTCTCGAGTCTCGCCGGGCCCAGTGATCAGCGGAAGAAGAAGAAGTGACCATTCGAGAACTGACTGATCATTATGAATTTTATGCTGATTAATGTTGACTATTCTTTTGTTCTTTGAGCTGTTCTCTTTCTTTGATTTTTTGCGTCCAAATGCTTTTTTTGGAGAAAAAAATTTTGATCAATTTCTTATGGAAATACAAATTTTTGAATATATATGCACAAGGGCGTAAGCAGGGGGGGGGGGGTGGCTGAGGCGGCTAGAGCCCTCCCCCCCCCCCCCCCCCGAAACCCAAAAAAAAATTTTAAGAAAATTTTTCAATTTTAAGTACTCAAAAGTTTTCCAGGCGGCGCCTATCGGCAACCGCCGGACCCCCATTTTACCATATTTTGAAAAATGGAGGCCAAAATGCCAAAAAATAGTAATTTTTTGGCGAAAAACGGCGAAAAATTTTGTAAAATACACCCCCTAATTCGGGATTTCTAAAAAGGAAAAAAACCCCTAAAAATCGACTGAACGAAGAAAAATACACCCCTAAAAATCGAATTTTTGACTTCAGCCCCCCCCCCCCCTCCCCCCCGAAGCTAAGGGTCTGGCTACGCCCTTGTATGGGCAATGGTGGAAAACATTTGTACTGTAAAATTTTTTTATAGGAAGTCATTTTCTAGGGGTGATCTGAGGCGTTGAGCACGAATTTGGCCTTCTTTTTACTCAGTTTCGAAACCCCGGATTCGAACATTTTTCGAAAACATGCGAAAAAACCGTTAAAAAAGGCGCATTGAATATTCAAAAACAGCGCTTCACCTATTTGGGATGGCTCCCGGACAATCCGTCAGTAAGTGGACAATCCGTCAGTGGATAATACGCCAGTAACTAATCCATAAGCAAATTTATTTTTAAAATACCCAGATTATTTAAAATCATGTGAAAATTAATAAGTCGCTAAAAACCTAAACTAATAATTTGAGTTATTTTAAAAAAATTATGACATAATCATTTTTAAAAGAATTAAATGATAATTTCTCGAGATGGTCAATTAATTGAAATATAAATAACTAGAAGGTTAATAATCTATTAAAAATTATATTTATTAAATTTAACAATCATTTTCGCAAGATTTTTGATCATTGCTCAAAAAAAATTGCTGAAGAATTGTCCACTGACGGATTGTCCACTGACGGATTATCCACTGACGGAGTGTCCGGACCCCATTTGGGATGCATAAAAGCAACAATTTAATCTTGAACCATGAAAATTAGAGAATTGAATAAATCATATTTTATACGGTAAGGCCTAACAAGCGGGTTTTACCATGTTCCGACTTTTGCTCCGCAACATTTGCGCCGCTCAACAAAATTGACACTTGCGACGCGGACAATTGCGCCTCGACACTTGCGCCGCCAAGCAAAAATGGAAATTTGCGCCGCTCAGTTAAAAACATATTTTAAAATATTTTTAACAATTTTTAACGAATTTTACTCAAAATGCTG
Source organism: Heterodera schachtii (assembly GCA_023374025.1). Classification (NCBI taxonomy): domain Eukaryota; kingdom Metazoa; phylum Nematoda; class Chromadorea; order Rhabditida; family Heteroderidae; genus Heterodera; species Heterodera schachtii. The sequence goes on from SIJG01000005.1 coordinate 217,757, forward strand.
TGTAACAACAAAAAGCAATTAAAAGAAATGCAAAAAAATTAATCACAACGATAGAAACCAAATTCTTTGTTTTTGTCAATGCGTGCATCAGCAAAAAAGGCAAATTAGATGCCAAGGAAAACAAAAATAGGCATTAGTTGACTTTTGGCATTAGATTTATTAGAATGAAAAATAGGCAATTTCCTAATTTCTGGGAAGGTTGGGGGGCAAATCCCCCCCCCCCCCAAACCAATCAGTTTATTCCACATTATTATTTTTCAATTTTTTGCCCATTTCTCATACAATTTCATCTTTTTCTTAAAAACGCCCTGAGAATCGATGAATAAATGTTGTAACTTACATTTCATAAATATTTTGTTTTTGAAAATTATATTGTTGCTAGATTTTCAATTAAAAATGATCAATTTTTGCGATTTTTGTATCATTTTCTAAGGATAATAAGATTTTGGGGCGCGGCGGTGCCGATAGGCGTCGCCGGAGGAAAAATTAGAAATTTTGATCATTTATAAACAGTTTTCACTGAAAATTCCAATTTATAGGTAAATTTTGAAAAATTTTTAGGGGAATTTAATCCAATCCTTAGGGGCGTAAAGTCGCGTTTCGCGCCAAAAATGCGAAACGCGAAAGCGAAAGTGCCAAAAAAAGCGAAATATGCGACCTGAAAATAATTGTTTTTGTTTTTCCTATCCAAAATATTTTTTAAACTTTTTTACATTTTTTTCATTTTTATTCAACATTTCAACATTAATTTGACATATTTGCTATTCAGAAAAATTGTTTTTATAAATTGAAAGTTCCAGCAGAGAATTTGAATCCAATGATTAAGTATTCGATTTGTTCACTTTCGGCATTCGAAAATAAATTTTCAGAATGCAAAAGTGCCGGGACTGGCGTGCCAAATCCAGCCGGACGCAACTGACCATTTTATTTTGAATTTAATTTTATCCAAATCCAAATGCCTGCATTTTTTTGAAGGCTTTTGGGTTTTGTTCTTACTTTAGAATTTTTAAATTTAAAAAATCTTTCATTTTTTATTTATTTTAAAATTTTTAATAAAAATAATATTTACGGTCACAATTATGCTCATTTTAATGGAGCTTTTTTGTGGGTGTTTGGCTATCCCAAGGCAGCAGAAAAAAAATCATTAGCTTTACCTTCCGGGCCCGATTGATTAATTTGACTATTGTTATATTTTACACGCAAATTTGTTAAAATTACGTAGTAATATACAATCAATATAACGCCAAAAATTTTTTAAAATCAAATATATTTTTTAATATATGTATAATAAATATTCAGAGTTTTACATTTAAATATAAATTAGCCAAACTTAAACAAATAATTAGTGTTTTTCAAAAGCTTTCATTTCTTTGTGCTCTGCTCTCAAAAAAGATAACTGAAACTTAATTCTTGTTAGATACTAAATACAAATTCCAGTAATGACTTCACTTCATAATAAATTCATCAATCAAACATTTAAATTTTTATTGCTTTTATTTCTGCTGAATAAAACAAATGAACAAATGTTGGAAAAAGAGAAAAATGGAGGTTGGGAAAATTAATTAATTAATTGTTATTCAAAAAACACTTTAAATTTTATTTAGATATAATCAAAAATGGATGGAAAATATTTAATTTTGTGGAAAATTTAATAAAGGGATTGCATTATGAAAGTGGAATATTTAAATACACAAGTGAAATTTTGTGGAATGATAATAAGTCTAATAAATTTATGATGGTCGACAATTTGCAAAAATTACATAAAAATTTTTATTTTAACATTAAAAATAACAAAGAATTTGAAAAGAATATGGAAGAAATGAAGGATAAAGTAAAAAGTGAAATTTATAAGCAAATTTGTGAAAAAAATCATATCCATGAAAAAATCGAAAAAAATTCAATTTTAAATAGCAAAGATAAAGAAAATTTTGCAAAACTAATGGACCTTTCGACTATTCTATTGGTGCAGTTTTACGAAATATTTAAAGGTGAATTTTTAATTAAAAGAGAGAAAAAATGAAATAAAATTAATAAAATTAAAAAGATTTATTTATTTATTTTTATTTGGTTAAAATTAGAAAAAATTGCATAAATTTTATATTTTTTAGCAAAAAATAATTCGTTCTTTCGCCATTCAAAAAGCATCAGAATAAACGGCAGAAGGAAAAAGCGTACGGATTCTGCTGCTAATTGCAGTTATGCCATTGTGGGCGCTTTGTTCAGTGCCGGCAATTTGTTTGTAGCAATGGAAAACATGGCACAAATTGACAGGGCAGAAGTTAATTATTACACATTTTTTTTCTGTTTTTCGTTGTCAGTGCCATTTATTTGGTTATCAATTTTGTCAACCTATTTTATTTTTGTTTCTCATGAATACCAGTAACCCGGGAGAGGGGAGGAAAATTGGTTGGTCGATTCCTAAAAAGTGCAAAATCAACAATCTGATCTTTCCTATGACTTTTTATTAATTTTTTTAAAATTTAAATATGTAATTAAATTGATGATTAAATACACATTCTTCTAAAAGTTTTTATGGGTTTTAAAAAAAAAAAAAAAAATTAAAATTCACTAAATTAAATAAAATCTTAACTAAATTGCTTTGAACGTTTTAAATATTTTAAAATGTAAATGTTATCCGCTTCAACTCAAGCTAATTGCTTGGGCCTAGGCCTATGCTTAGGCTTTATTTTGTAAAATTTAGCCACTGAAACTTAAAATATTTAAAAAATTCAAAGTAATTTTGCTAATGATTTTATTAAATATTAGGTAAAGTTTAATTATTTTATTTCGAAATCTAAAATTTTTTGAGAACAATGTGTATTTAAGCATCAATTTAACTAAATTTTAACAGTTCATATTAGTAAGCCTTCTGTGATTCATTTCTTTCATTATCATTAGGGATGTCAAAAAAATGTACAAAAAATGGTCAAAATATATCCATAAATGTAAAAAAAAATCCCGAAATATGTAAGAAAAACCCAAAATAATACCAAATATGTAAATAAAAATGTTTTAAATTGTTATTTTTTTAGAAAATTTTTTTGTAGAGGGTAAGACAGGCACAAAATGTAACCTAATAGGCTTATAATCATCATTTAGTATATTAAAAATTTATTTTTGATATTTTTAGCAGTACATTTTCAAAAAAATATTTGTTATTTTTTCAGAAGAAATTTCTATAAATTTTCAAAAATTCTCAAAATATTCAAAAAAAATGAAAATATGTACGGTTTCTTTGCAATGATATAGAATTTAATGGACACACCGATTTGACCAAATGCCTGCATTTTTTTGAAGGCTTTTTGGGTTTTAGTTCTTACTTTAGAATTTTTAAATTTAAAAATCTTTCATTTTTTATTTATTTTAAAATTTTTAATAAAAATAATATTTACAATCACAATTATGCTCATCTCAATGGAGCTTTTTTGTGGGTGTTTGGCTATCCTAAGGCAGGGCTCGGATCTGTCCTTATTTATAAGATTTGTCCTTATTTGGAGGGTCCAAATCTTACAAAATAAAAATGTCCTTATTTGTAAGATTTGTCCTTATTTCAGGCTATTGTTCTTATTTTGTTCTTATTTCTTAAATATATTCATAAATTTAGAAATTTATGGCATAAATGTTCTTATTTTACCTATAAATTTTAAAAAATTTCCCGGCGGCGCCTATCGGCACCGCCGGACGCTAAAATACTTTATTTTCTTTAAAATTAGCTCAAAAATCACCAAAATTGGGGCAATTTTTAGACAAAATCTGTTAACAAATGGCATTAAAAATTACAAAATTTTTCCCGGCGGCGCCTATCGGCGCCACCGGACGCCCCTGTTCAACCCCAAAATTTTTTAAAAAAATGTTGCAAAAAAAGCGTGAATGTAAAAATGGTCGCCAATTGTCTAAAAATTGCAAAAATTGACAATTTTTGATGAAAATCTGTTAACAAATCAGAAAGAAATTAAAAAATTTTTCCAGCGGCGCCTATCGGCACCGCTGGACCCACTCCCCTCACCCGTTCTCCAAAATTCCTTGGAAAAATGTGCCACAAAAAATTTGTTAAAAATCTGATTCTTTAGATAAAATTTGCTAATTTACTTCCCAAAATCGTTAAATATGATACATGAAGGTGAAAAATACAAAAGTTGAAGCGATTTAAGCAATTTTGCGAAATGTCCTTATTTTTGACCCTAAAATCTTATTTTTTGGCCTTGATGTTCTTATTTTGAAAAATTTTCGATCCGAGCCCTGTCCTAAGGCAGCAGAAAAAAAATTTAGTAGCTTTACCTTCCGGCCCGATTGATTAATTTGACTATTGTTATATTTTACACGCAAATTTGTTAAAATTACATAGTAATATACAATCAATATAACGCCAAAATTTTTTAAAATCAAATATATTTTTTAATATATGTATAATAAATATTCAGAGTTTTACATTTAAATATAAATTAGCCAAACTTAAACAAATAATTAGTGTTTTTCAAAAGCTTTCATTTCTTTGTGCTCTGCTCTCAAAAAAGATAACTGAAACTTAATTCTTGTTAGATACTAAATACAAATTCCAGTAATGACTTCACTTCATAATAAATTCATCAATCAAACATTTAAATTTTTATTGCTTTTATTTCTGCTGAATAAAACAAATGAACAAATGTTGGAAAAAGAGAAAAATGGAGGTTGGGAAAATTAATTAATTAATTGTTATTCAAAAAACACTTTAATTTTATTTAGATATAATCAAAAATGGATGGGAAATATTGAATTTTGCGGAAAATTTAATAAAGGGATTGCATTATGAAAGTGGAATATTTAAATACTACAAGTGAAATTTTGTGGAATGATAATAAGTCTAATAAATTTATGATGATGGACAATTTGCAAAAATTACATAAAATTTTTATTTTAACATTAAAAATAACAAAGAATTTGAAAAGAATATGGAAGAATTGAAGGATAAAGTAAAAAGTGAAATTTATAAGCAAATTTGTGAAAAAAATCATATCCATGAAAAAATCGAAAAAAATTCAATTTTAAATAGCAAAGATAAAGAAAATTTTGCAAAACTAATGGACCTTTCGACTATTCTATTGGTGCAGTTTTACGAAATATTTAAAGGTGAATTTTTAATTAAAAGAGAGAAAAAATGAAATAAAATGAAATAAAATTAAAAAGATTTATTATTTATTTTTATTTGGTTAAAATAGAAAAAATTGCATAAATTTTATATTTTTTAGCAAAAAATAATTCATTCTTTCGCCATTCAAAAAGCAGCAGAAGGAAAAAGCGTACGGATTCTGCTGATAAATGCAGTTATGCCATTGTGGGCGCTTTGTTCAGTGCCGGCAATTTGTTTGTAGCAATGGAAAACATGGCACAAATTGACCGGGCAGACCAGTATAATTATTACGTACTTTCTTATCCGTTTTTAGTTGTCAGTGCCATTTATTTGGTTATCAATTTTGTCAACATGTTTTATTTTTGCTACGTATGAAATGATGAAATGCCCGTTACTCGGGGGAGGGGAGGACTTTTTCCAAAGCCAGCGTAAAATGAAAATGAAAATTTTTATTTTTCCCGGCCTTATGGACATTTGCGGACATTTCGGGAAAAAATTATTTAAAAAATTCAAAAAAATTTCTGAAAACATAAATGAAAGATTTGACCACGTTAGTACGTCTCTTCTAAATTTTTTCAAAATTTTTTATGATTTTTTTTAATTTTTTCCCGAAATTGTCCGCAAATGTCCCACGCGTTTACCGTTGTCCTTTATCAGCAAGCACCATAGAAAAGCTCATAGATCCTTTCAAATTTTGGTTCTATTGATTTTGTTTGACGGCACTGCCCCGCACAGTACCCTTCATGAAAAAAATACGAAAATTATGGATTAAAAAATATTAAAATTTATTTTTTTAGGGGCTGTTCATATTAGTAAGCCTTCTGTGGGTTCTCATTATTATTTGCTATATTATATCATAGGGACCGGATTTTTTTTTAGTTCATTTTATAAAAAATCTTGTATTTATTATTTTTTCACACATAAAAATTCTTTTGTAAAATGCTAATTAGAAAAATTTTATCCTAAAATTCCGGTCCCTAATGTAAGCCTTATTCAATTTATTTACTTCAATTATCCATTTATCATTTAAATTTAAATCACAATTATTTCCCTTTCTCTATCTTCTTTATTTTTCGACTTTGTTATATTTCTCTCTCAGTTGGCTCCGCCCATTCCAATCACGGATATTTAACGATCAACTTTTGCACATTATAAATTCTTTCATCCTTTTTCATCCTTTCTCCATTTATACTTTTCATCCACATCAAAGGAAATAAAGTTTGCAGTTATGAATTGGTTTTGAGGGATGGGACAATAGGTTTTAAAACTCGCCAATGGAGCGGAAGTGACGTCTTTCCTTCCGCATTCGGCTCCCGGACAATCCGTCAGTGGACAATCCGTCAGTAGTCAATCCGTCAGTGGACAATCCGTCAGTAAGTGGACAATCCGTCAGTGGATAATCCGTCGGTAACTAATCCATAAGCAAATTTATTTTTAAAATACCCTGATTTATTTAAAATGTGAAAATTAATTTAATTCGCTAAAAATCTGAATTAATAATTTGTGTTATTTTAAAAAATATATGAAATAATCATTTTTAAAAGAATGAAATGATAATTTCTCGAGATGGTCAATTAATTGAAATATAAAGTAACTATAAATGTTAAGAATCTAAAAAAATATATATTTATTTTTTCAAGATTTTTAATCATTGCCAAAAAAAATTTGCTGACGAATTGTCCACTGACGGATTATCCACTGACGGATTGTCCATTACTGACGGATTGTCCTTCAGTGACGGATTGTCTACTGACGGATTGACCACTGACGAATTATCCACTGACGGATTGTCCGGACCCCCCGCATTCGATCATCAGTTCGGTGCTATGACTTTACTCAAAAAACCATCAAAATAAAAATCTTTAACAGAAAATTATTCATTTTGGACTTCGTCCAAAATGAATCAATTTTTTATTTCCCTTTTGATCCCATAAAGATTGGAAAATTTTCAAGAAACAACTTATATTTTTCCCAAAAAACGCCGCCTGTTTTACTCGGCTTCCCAAAATGACGGGACGCCGGACCCAATTAAGTCAGTTAGGAAAACCATCAGTCGGTTAGAACATCCTAATGTTTTAAAATGCCGTGGGTTCGAGACTCGGCATGTCATTTACCTTTTTCGACCGGGTCCAGCAACGGCTCTTTCCAGACCTGGACTTGACCCGGTTTTGGTCCGGGCCCAACCGGACCTAAAAATACACTGGCAAGAAGGGATGACAGGGCAAAATTATTGGTGGAGCAATAAATAATTTAATCTATTCTTTTCTTAAAGCCAGGTAGCTAAGCTAATTTGTAAGCCTGTAGTCTTTCTCCCGGTTTTATCTTGATTTAAATGATCAAACAACCATTGTATATAAACAATGATTTCATTAATTATATAATTTATTAGTTTTCATCCATTTTTAAATACCACTATTTTCAACCACTTTTTAGTTTAGACAATGCATATTTTATTTTTGTTTGCGATTTGCTTCGTTTTCCTTCCGCCGTTGGCAGAATGTACAAAAAATTTGGAGGACATTCCTTCCGGTAGCACAAACAATGAAGAGGGTGATTTGTTTTATCTTTATTCGAAAAATATTAAAATTTATTTTCGTAAATTGGACACGAAAAAATTATGAAAATATTTAACATGAAATATTTGTTAAATTGATAAAAGCATGAAAATTATTAGAAGAGGATGCCCAGCTAATGGACTTGCAATTTTTGATGGGCCAAATTGAAGAGGCCAAAAAGTGGGCGTTGGCCAACGGATTGACTCAGCGCGTGAGCTTTTTCGGTGCTTTTAGCTTTGCGCCCTTTTCGCTGTTTCCGTCGCCATTCCCTCGCGCACTTTTCCACAAAGCGGTGGACGTCCAAAAAGTAATTGATAAAATATTGAAGTGAACTTTTGTAGAAAAGAAATTCTGGTAAAAAATCGAATGGTTTTTTTTTAATTTTCTAAAACAATATACCGAAATTTTTCAAATGTTTTTTCCACAACCGTATTCAATTTTGCTTTTAGTCACTGCAATTACTGTACTTCCGCGCAATGCGCGACTTTGACTTTCTGAAGGAAATGCACCGCGACATAATAGAAACAAATGAGAAATTTCGGCAAATGGTTGATCTCACAGAAAATTGTTATAAAGACGGATTCAAACAACCGCTGATTTGGTTTTGCCAACGAGCGGTAAGAAATAATTGAATTTAAATTATAAATATTTAATTTATTTGAGGATTATATGACACATCAAAGTGAAGAAAAATTGGAATTGAAGCAGGTAAAATTGAGTTTTATTTTTAAATATTTTGTAACTCAGACTAAAATTCTAAGAATAAAATCTTTTATTTTTTTCAGGTGGAAGTCAATGCCGGCCCAATTGGCGGCCTTGGTGCTTCCTCCCGTGTCACAATGCTTCATCAGCATGTCCTTTCCATGGCCAATGCCGACACTTCGCCCTCGGCGCTGCCGCCTAATCACCCGGACACAATGGTGGCCAAGACATTGCACATGGGATGGTAAAAGCAAAAATGTTAAATAAATCACTGAAAGTTTAAAAAAAAGAAAATCTTTTGTGCCCTAAATTTAAAAAATTCCTATGTTTTGGCCTAGCCCATCTTAAAGAAATAAATTATTGTTACAGCGTTTTGTCAGTAGCCATTAGTGTAGAGGTAGTCCGTTAGTTTAATTTTTTTTTTGTTGAGGTCCCAGGTTCGAATCCTCTGCATGCTAATACATTTTACAATTTTTAATTTTGTTTTTTATGCAAAGAAATTATTAAAAATATTTATTATCCAACAAAATCTTAATTCTAGTTTTGTTTTATTAAAACGAAAAAATTAAAATGGTAAAAAATTTTGTTTCAAAAAATATTTCTGAAACCACTTTGCTTAAGAACTCATGGTTGCGCTCTATCCATTCATCAAGTTTAATTCAAAAACCCCACGGATATCTGGGGACCTTCCTTTGTCAGCAGCAATTTTTCATTTCGTGGAGAATTTTTGCCGTCTTTATCACTTCATATACAACAGGAATTTTGCTCATATGGTGTCTCGTATTCTCGTGTTTTAGACCGTCTCGTATTCGTGTCTCGTGTAAGAATGGGGGGGGGGGGGGTAAAAGAAAATAATTTTTGGGAAAATTAAGAAAAATTTTATAGAAGAAAAACTATTTGATCCGTTTTTTTAAACCCAAAAAAAAAGGAGAATGATTACTGCCTTGGTTCTAGTCCCACACACAATAATATTGTTTTCTTATTCATTTTAATTTTAAAATTATTTTTAAAATTTAATTACGAAAATTTTCCAACCACCAAAAATAAAAAACATTTATGGACCAAAATCTCAACAAAATACAACTAAATTTTCAAATTTTCCCCGGCGGCGTCTATTGCCACCGCCAGACTCGGTGCTAGGTCGATGCAAAAAAAAACTCAGTGATGATAAAATAATCAAATTTAATAATATTAATCGGTGTAATGAATTTAATTATACCATTAATATTTAAATATAAATTAAAAAAGAATAATATAAAATTTATCCATTTTTATTCTAAATTTTTTGCACAAATATCTTTTTCTTCTATGGACGGAAAATGCAAACAAAAAGGGTATGCTTACAGCATTCTATCTCCAACAACAAAAAATTATACCCATACAAAAATTCTTTTTGCAGTCAATCAGTCATTTGTATAAGGGATTATATTTTGTAAGATGCAATTAATCCATGTAAAATCCGCTTGTTAGGCTTTAAGATAAGCCGTATAGACCATGATTTATTCAATTCTATAATTTCCTGGTTCAAGAATAGCCCTGTTGAAGTAAATAAAAATTTAGTCTTTTTTAATAACTTTAAATAATAATTTAATTTGAAAAAAAACTTTATATGTATACTAACTATATAAATTTAATAATAGAATAATTAAATTTAATTATTTATCATCGCTGAGTTTTTTTCGTATCGCCCACACTTGAGTTTTTTTCGCATCGTATCAGCACGCTGGACCCCTCTACTCAACAATTGTTGTAAAAAATAATGCATCAAAAATAGATCTCATTAAAAGTAAGGAATTTTAAAATTAAAATTTAAATAAATCTTTTTCTCATTTTTGATAAAAATGTGAAAATAAAATGATTTATTAAATTTTAAGAAGAGTTTTTTGTTTTCTAAAATTAAAGAAAAATCTTTTATTTTACTATAATTTTTTCACTCGAAAAATTATTTAATTCATTTTTTTCTTTTGGAAAAACCCCGTTTTGTGCCTGGTCCATTTGAAATAAAATTCGGTCCTAGATATTTGATTAATTTTTTTGTAAAAAGTTTCGTCTCGTCTCGTGGCTTGTATTCTCGTGTTTTTAGGGGCGTCTAATGTCTCGTGTTTTATTATTGTCTTGTTTTCTCGTATCTCGTGTCTCGTATTATTTTTTCCTTTTTGCAACATCCCTATTTTCGCTTAAATTAGTTCAAATTAGAAAGCGGTAAAATTCGGGAACAGGAAAGTGAACTTTTATTTTTTTAAATTGCCTATAAGCTTTTTAAAGTGTTTTTTACACTAATGTAAGAACATAAGAATTAATACCAATATTCACGGATTTTGAGAAAAATTTCCAGGAACAGGAAATGGTATGATTAATGTTTTATATTAAGGAATGCATTCGGCAACAGCGAGGCGGTGATCCTATTTATTCACGCACATAGTTTCGACCCACGTTTAAATGAGTCGCACCAAGTCGCAAATGAGGTGGAACGAATTTCGAACGGACAAACGAAGTGCGTTTTCCTTCTTCTGAGCGAAGCCGTTGAACGGTCGGTGATTAAAACCAATATTAATTCTGTGAGTAAATTAAATACCTAATTAAGGCTTACCCGTCATCCGGAAAACTTTTCATTGATTTTGGACGGACAAATTTTGGTGGCTGTCCTTCATGATTGCTATACCGCATCTAGAGCAACTCCGGATCAATTGAAACTTATCTTTGAAATTATAGAACAATCAACCGCAATTGTAAACCAAAATAAAATTTAAAGAAAATATTTATTTAATTTCATTAAATTCCGTCATTTAATTATTGAATTTAGCAAAATTCATATCACCTCGCTATGGCACACACAAAGCGAATGCAACAGGTAAAGACGATTAATTAATTTAATTATTAAATTATTTATCTAATTTAAATGAAGGATTAATTTCAATTTAAATTAAAGCTTTTCACATTGCCCGGAGTTGTTGAACGATTCTTTCCCCGTTCTGAAGAAACTCACATGGTCAAAGCCATCAGAGAAGTGCTCACAAAAAGTTGGAGCATCGGAGAAGGGGACGAAGAAGCGGAGGAAATAATAAAAGTGAGTGAATATTTAGAAAATAAAAATAATTTAAAAAATTGAAATTAGAAAGTAAAAATGAACCCGGAAAATTATGTGATGAAATGGAACACATGTGGAAGTCCAATGAGTGGAAAAAGTATTTTCTTTGGTGATGAAATAATTAAAGAATTGGACAGAATGACAAACTTTGAACGGAACAATTTTATTATAATGGAAAAGCTGAGGCCAATGCAAGTCAAAGTGAGTAAATGAAAAATAAATATGAACAAATTAGGCGAAATTTTGAAAAATCCTTGACAAAGAACAGGAAATGGCAATTGACCGGGTCCATGGTCATTTCGAAAACCTGCTTTTTGGGTTAAAATCACTAAAGTGACGAAATGTCACAGTTTCTCTCGCGTAACTTATTTTTTAAATTATTTTGGGTGAAAGGACTAAAATGATCTTCTGTTTTCTCCTCAGAATTACCTAATTAATTATTTAAAAACATTTCCGAGTGCTTAATTCAAATACTTTCACATCAGACTTTTTTTCACCTTAAAAATATTTTTGCTTTTCAAAATAAGAAATAAATTAATTGTTAATTTTTTTGTTGATTTTAAATTTTAGAATCATTTCATTTTTCCCGACTCGGCCCATTTGAATGTCGCGGCAACGCCCGAATTGGGCATTTTCGGCTGTTTGCTTGGCAACATTGAGGACGGAACGGTGCTGCAACAATTCAGCGGAGAGGCGCATCAGATGAAGACTAAATTGGCCAGCGAAAACGAAGGAGGAATTTGGAATGGCAAAAGTGTTTACGACTCGCCACTTTTGGTGTAAAGAAAAATAGAAAAGAAAAACGTAAGAAATTGAAAAATATATAAAACATATATTTGTTATATGTAATCATTTTATTATTAAAATTAAATACAATTCAGAGTAAATAGAAAAGCCCCGGTTGTCCTGGCATAATAGAAATTCTGATAGGATTCGTGAGTCCAACTTTATATAGTTTAAGATACATACGGAAAAAAAACTATCTGACGACTGATATTTAACCGTTAAGTGCTTGAGTAATTTGCTTTTTCTATTTCTTGTTTAAATATTTGAAATTTAAAGCAAAAACACAAATAAATCGGCTCATTTTTTATTATCCATAATAAATTATTTTCGAAAATTAATCAAATTTCTTTGCAATTATAGTATTTTATATATTTTAAAATTATTTATAAAAACTGTAAAAGTGATGAAAAGAGAAAAACTCAAAAATAGATAGATTTTAAAATTTCCATAAAATAATCAGAAATTATTTTTGGAATAAAGCACTCTAATTGCTTGAAATTTTAAATTCTTAGCCGTAAGGACAAAATCATTTTTAGCTTTATGAAACGACACAAAGATAAGACATCACTAATAAATTGTTAATGATTTTCAGTTGCGAATTCAGAGGACAACAATCAAAAAAAGACTGTGTTTAATTTAACATTTGTTAAATATTCCGCCGAAATTGCCCATTTCCGTGTTATTAATAATAAATTAGCGAAACTTACAAAAACCTAAAAGTGGCAATTGGAGAAAATGAGAAAAATTTGTCGGCTTTTTGCTTTATGACTAATCGCTTGGCGATAAAATTGCTGAAAAATTCAACAGTGAAATTTTTACGCAAAAAAGTCAATCGACAGATTAATGATAGACCAAATCCTACAATTGGCCTTTTCATTTGCTGTACGAATTCCCCTCATTGTGATGTGAGTTGTACAAATTAGGAGAATTACCATTATTTTATGCATTTTTTGCCATTTATTTTAAATGTTTTTATACAAAATATTAATGCCGCAATTTTGATAAAAAGGATTAAGGTTAAGATCAGGATTGCAGAATCGGTCCGGGATATGATTTGCAGCTTATTGGCATTTCAACCAGAAAAAAAAAATTAAATTTTCTTAAATTTTTTCCAAATATAAAGTGAAGAATACATGAAAAAGCATATCTTTGCGAGTTCTCACTTACAAATAAGTAGGGCTGTGACTTTTAGTGACCAAAAATCTCAAAATAGTTAACTAAAATAGTGAGCAAAAATGCCAAAATAGTGACAAAATAGTGACAAAAAGTGCAAAATAGTGACGAATAGTGACATAATTTTTAGCCAAAATTGAGCAAAAATAATTTTTATTCACTGATTGCAGTTGCAAATGAGGTACATTTCCTTTCTAATATTTTCTCAGCAAAAATTGACATTTTTTAAACCAAAAATTTTGCCAAGAAAAAAAAATTTGGGGGAAATTTTTTATTAAAATTTTCCAATTCTTAGTGGTATTTTTTGAAAAATTTTTTAGGTCGATTCTTAGGGGTGCGCCTTTTTTGAAAAAAAATTTTAGGTCGATTCTTAGGGGTGTATTTTTCGTTTTTGTTGCATTTTTGTTAAGGAATTTTCCAAAAAATGCCAAAAAAGTGAAAAAATAGTGACAAAACGCCAAAATAGTGACTTTTAACTATTTTAGTGACGAAACGCCAAAATAGTGATTTCTAGTGACCAATAGTTACATCAGAATCGAAAAATTTCAACGCAGAAATGCGTTTTTTGAGCTCCATTCTTCAAAACAATTGAGCAAAAAAAATAGTTAAAACCTAAAAGTCACAGCCCTACAAATAAGTAACAAATAAATTTGGAATGATGGCTCTTCCCAAAATGCTTTCGACCTCGGGGCATGGCAATTGGGAGAACTTTTGTCAGCCTATGAAATTTTGAAATGCAAAAATGGCATTAACAAAGAGGAAAATGGGTAATGAAAATAATAACAATATAATTTCTGTAATTTTATGCACGTAAATTGCCATTATAATGCTTTTAAATTATTTTTAGAATTTTCCCATTTAAACTTATTAATATTGACAAAAATACAGCGATATACAAGCAAGAATTTTGTCGCCTATTTTCAGTAGCCCTTGGGAAAGGCAATTTCATGAATAAATTTTTTTATTCACTATCGGGGCGCAAATATAAGAGGCGCAAATATAGCGGCGCAAGTGTAGGGGCGCAAATATATGGGCGCAAATATAAGAGGCGCAAATATAGCGGCGCAAGTGTAGGGGCGCAAATATATGGGCGCAAATGTAGGGGCGCAAATGTAGGGGCGCAAATGTAGGGGCGCAAATGTAGGGGCGCAAATGTAGGGGCGCAAAGTTTGCAGCACCTGACATTGATCTCCAGCTGAGTTACCCAATCCAGCTTCAAGAATTTGCATTGGAAAACGAACGAACTCGGGAAAAGCTGACAATGAAAAAGGAGCCGAAATCGACAATTCATGCTTATCTGCCCGATGATTTGGGAAATCACTCGATGTCCAATTGTGAAAGAAGCGGAAATTGAAATTTCACAGAATCACATCTCTCTACAAAAGAATTTCATGCAAAATTTATAAGTTTTCTGTTAGGCTTGGCTTGAGTTACAAAATGCAACTTTTTCGTGAATAATAATACCGTAATCACAAAACATAATATCACTACATCGTCCTTTCTTTTCTGTGTCTTTCGCGGTTTGCAACTTTTGATCACTCATTCATTCCAGCGGCAACCGATGACTGATCAGTTGATGAAGTCGGTTTTGAAGAGCCAGCAGCATTAAGCAACTTTAACCAGTGATTCGCTTTTGACATTCGTTGATCCGACTTTATCGTTTTGTGTCGTTTGATCAATTCCTGGTGATTAGCTATAATTTTCTGCTTCCTTTCACAACCATTCGGCTCAACACAGTCATCCATTTGCTTGTACTTGCCCAATTCAATTTGTGTTTCTTTTTGTAATAATTGACGAAATGATTAATGTTTTAGTAATTTTAAAAGATAATTTATGATATTCTTTTTTAGAAGAAATATAAGTCACAAAATGGCCAACTTTTGCGTTAAATTTTGAAAATTATAGTGGAATTTTGGAGATCGATGAAAATTTTGTGAGATTTTTAAGTGATTTTTTAAGAAAAATTAGCAAATGACAATATTTTTAATTTAAAATTCAAGATCTTAATTAAAAAATGGAGATTTTTTGAAAAATTATCATGACTTCAATCCCGCGGGATTGGTAAAATGGTCGGGAGGGATCCCGGTTCGGAATCCCGATCCCGATCAATCCCGATGAATTTAAAAAATCGCTCGGGACGGACCCCGAGGTCGGGATCCAGAATTTAATCCCGCGGGATCCCGAAGAAATCCCGCGGGATCCCGATCCCGTCCGGTCTCTAATAAGTAGTCTTGTGATTTCTCCTAGGAATTACAAAATTAATTAAATTGTTATTTTATATTTGTTCGTTTAAATTTTAGAATCACTTCGTTTTTGCCGACTGGGTCCGTTTGAATGTCGCAGTAACGCCCGAATTGGGCATTTTCGGCTGTTTGCTTGGCAACATTGAGGACGGAACGGTGCTGCACCAATTCAGCGGAGAGGCGCATCAAATGAAGACGAAATTAGCCAGCGAAAACGAAGGTGGAATTTGGAATGGCAAAAGTGTTTACGACTCGCCACTTTTGGTTTAAAGAAAAATGGAAAAAAAAGGAAAATAAATTAAGTTAGGAAAAATCAAAAATAAATACTGTTGTGATAATGATAGCTATTCTTATTATAGTAAATAAAATTTAAATTTTAATAATTCCGAGCTAAAATTTTGCGTCATATTATTACAGGGTTTTAAAATTCTAAACCAAAATTTAAAAAATAAAGTTAATCAAAAATATTTTCGGGTTTTATTTATTAGACAAGAGAAAAGAGAAATTTTTTAAAAGAGTCCAAAATCAGAAAATTGGGAAATGCGTTGAATGATGGGAAAATGAGGGAGAAATGCAAATGAGTTACAGAATGAATAAAAATGATTTTTCTTCGTGTCCAAAATATTATATTTTCAAACCCTATACAACATCTCCTTTTTTTAAATCATTAAGTCCTCATTTCCAATTCGTCGTTTCAAGGGCCCGGGTGAGTAACGAACAACCGGTCGCCGGTCACGTACTGGACGTGGAGTTGAAGCACAACGAATGTATAAATTCTGTTCAAGGATCGGTTCAGGCTATTGTATCTGATCAGTTTGAACTTTTTCTGCTTGATAGGGAACAGAAGATCGAAGTTGATTTACGTGCCCAGTGACCGTAATTTCTAATCTTAGAATGTTTACCTTCCAAAAGAAACCTTGGCTTCCCAGGTTTACCATCGTTCCAAATAAAAAACCGAGTTGCAGACAGAAATCGTCAGTGTTTTGTACCGTAACGATTGTCGTACCGTCTTTTTATTCCGTCTTGGTATTGTTGATTTTGTTTATGTCTAAAAAATAATTCCGTAATCGCTGTTGTGATTTTTAAACGAGGAATTTTTCTTTGCATGTCTTTTGAACTTGCCGACCATACGTTCTGCCTGTCCATTACCATGAGGCTGATCTGGGGAAGAAACTGTATGTTTAATAATCCCCTTCGGCTTGCAAAGTTGCCGAAATTCATAAAACGTGAATGGTGTCCATTGTCAGATACGAGTTCTTTCTGTGCTCCATAACGATGAAAGATTTTTTCAACAACCGATTGTGGCCGCGGCATTTCATTTTAAGTTGCGTTATTTCCGGCACTTATAAAGAGCGTCCACAGATCATGACTCGTGCCTGCAAAATCAACATGCACCCGTCCAAACACTTCTTCCGCTATTTGAGAAGGCCTCAAAGGAGCTTTCTGGGGAAACTTTGCCGCAAGCTGACAATCCATACAGCTCTTAACAATAACTTCGATCTCACAATCTAAACAGGCCAATAAACATATTTTTTGACAATTTCTTCATCCGTACAACTCCGTGATGTGCAAAATGAAGAGTAGTCAAAATGCGCCGACGAAGTTAAGTGGCGGAATATGACTCTGTTTCCTGTCAAAAGGAATCAACCCACAAGGATAGAGAATTACGCCATTCGTTAGTTGGGCATTTTTGTGGCAACCTATTTTAAACATACGAAACGACCTTGTAGCTAGCACATCTGCAGCAGTTTGATCACGAATTTCTTCAGCTTCATGGAGCAATTGTTACAAAGTAGTCAGACGAACATAATGGGTTGCTGCTCTTGACAACAAACAAGTCGTCGGTTCAAGCAAATGCGACCAAAACATCTTCTTCAGAGCGTTTGGCAGAAATCAATCCTGATAAGACGTCGGCCTGTCCGAAGCTTTCCGGTTTGACGTACTTAATCGTAAAAACCTAATCCGCCAAAATAAGGACCCAGCGATACAAACGAGAGGCAGTATAAATTGGAATGCCTTTCTTACTTCCGAAAAAGGCTGAGTGGTTTATGATCAGTTAAAACGAATAATTTTCGACCCTAAATCATTCGGTGAAACTTTTTAACCGCGAAGATCTGCGCCAATGCTTCGCGTTCGATTTGAGCGTAGTTTTCTCGTCATTGTTAAAAGTACGGCAGGCTATTCGAAAATTCATTCAAACCCACCCGGAAATTGGTGACTCAAAGTTGCATCAATTACGTACTGACTTGCACCAGCTGCCAAAATTAACGGCTTTTCCGCGTCGTATTGAGTGAGAACTAAGTCCGACTGGAGAACCTGTTTAGCTTTTCAAAAGCTGATTGTTGCTCTTCAACCCAAAACCAAGGAATATTTTTTTAAACAACAAATCGAGAGGCGCGCGTCATTTGCGCATCTCTTAAGAAACCGCCCATAATAGCTGAGAGCACCGAGGAATGATCAGAGAGTTGGGAGTTCATATGGCGGTGGCAAGTCGCAGATTGCTATTGAGCTTTCCGGATTAGGACAAATGCCTTCAGTTTTCGCAAGATTCTTGATCATCAGGGCTGAAAAACTATACACGAAAAATGACCAAAATATGCACCTAAATATGCAAATAAAATTGCCAAATATGCACCCAAAAATCGCTAAATATGCACAAAAAAAACTTGAAAATTAGGGTGCAAATTAATTAAAAAATTTTATTCCTCATAAATTTTATCGGTTGTTATTGTAATTGCAAATCAAATTTCTCAAGTTTTTCGGCAGTGAAGGTCTAGGGATGTCAGGTTCGGATCCAGGCGGTGTAAGTGATTTTTCAACTTTTTTGGTTAATTTTATTTGCAATTTTAAATTTTATTATTTTCGTAAAATGAAATGCGATTATTTTTAATACCTCTTAAAGCGAAGCGCCCGACTGAGGCCGCGAAACACATCCGAATTTACTGTATTCTGGTACCGTACTTCTGCTGACAACACCCAAAAGCACAGTAATCATTGGACTCTCTTTAAATTCTCTCTGTTCAAATTATGTTGTAAATTTTTGTTGCAATTCCCATCATTTCACGACGTATTATCATTTATGATCATCAAATAAATGTTTACGTCATTTCTTTATCAAATTTATTTAAACAACTCAAACCATCACTTCTTAAACCAATGTTCCTTATTTTTAAAATATTCCGATCAATTTCTTTCCTTCATATTCTGACCATTTCCGTTCCTTTATAGTCTGATCACTCTGCGCTTGGGCAGCCGCGCCACGCTGGCGCGCAGTCCGCTGATCACTTCTGTCAGTGCGCCACCGGTCACGCCACTAGTTTGTGCGGCCGCCTTCCGATTTGGCGCGCCGCCCGCCGTAGTGCCACCGCCACCATCGTACAACGGCAGGCGGTCTTTGTACGTGTAGCGAAAGTGGGCCAACCCGGCGAACAGGGCGCCGGCTGTCAGCATGGCGCAAGCAGCGGCCACAAGCTGCACCAACTGTTGGTGTGGTAAATTTGTGAACAGCGATTAGTATTCAAATTTGTGGTGAGGTCCGATAAATAGAGTTGAGATTAAAAAAGAAAATGAATCCCCGAAAATAGGGAGCCAGTCGAAAGATGATCGATTTTTTTATAAACCTTTCAGAGCCTGAGAAATTAATAGGACTTAAAGCTGGCGTGGAAGGGTGCAAAAAAAGGGGAAAAAATATAAACTATATTAAAAATGAAATTTTCCAAAATGCCGTAGACCACCGACCGGGTCGGCTGACCATTGGAAACGCGCAAACAGCGGCACCAGGGACCAACCGATGTAGATCATCAGAAACCAATAGCTGAATCGATCAGTGAAAAAATCGAAATACGATACAACAACAAAATGCAGCCTTCCATTTACCTAATCATTGTCGCCTTCAGCGAAATTGGTGCCTAAAAATGTGCATTATTTGATCATACAAAAGTGCCACTGAAAAAGGATACCCCAAAAATTGGCACGATAAAACTAAATTTTTATTCATGTTTTCTCGTGGTTGAGTATTGTCATGAAAATTTTTTGTTTTTTTTTTATAAATTTTTAAAAACTCCAGTGGCATATTTTGTCAGTTTTTTATTCTATAGCAAAGTTGTTTCTGATCAAAACCAGAAAAATGACCTGAATGTAGCAAAATTCTAAGGCGGTGATTGAGAGAAGAATTTCGGACAATGCCGCCAAAACGTATTGGGGAAGCAGCCAATGTATGCCTGTGGTTGTAATGTGCCAGTTGATCAAATATCATACAAAAAATGATCAGTATACCCAAAGTGTTTGGACCGGTTATTGACAAAACGGTGAGCATCGGTTGAGAAGCGTTGGATGAATCCTTAATCGTAAGTCTATTTTGGCACTCACAAAATGTGGACACCTTTTGGGGTCCGAGTTTCTGTTTTCATTTTTAGGAATTGCCTTAAATTTTTAAATGTCCATTAAATCCACCCATTAAATGGCAATTTTGGCCCAAAATGACGCCTTTTTAAAGATCACAGATTTCATTATAAGATATTTCGCTAATGGTTGAATAATGCGCGGGAATAAATGTTCAATTTATGTGCCATGGCAGTTCGCCCCTGTCTTTTCCCCAAATTAGGATAATGAGGTTAATTGCTTTTCCCACATTTGGACTAGCGCCGTTCAACGGGCTTCCGTCAAGCGACAAAACCATCAGAGAAACGCCACCGTTGCCGTCCAATTGGATGCCCGAGTCCCAAATGGTTGCTGCTGTACTGCTCGAGTTTGATGGAATGGATGATGATGGCTGAGGGGGAACCGTATACCTTAATTGGTGACGGAATAGAACAATTGAAAACTCTTAATTTTACATTTGGAGTTTCATTTCAAAATTAAAAACGATGCTTTTTTCCAAAATGAGGAAGGAAATTACGCCGAATGTGACTTGTGCATGCCGTCGGGTATAAATTGTTAAAAATATGACGGATTTGTTAAAGAAAATTGGCCACTTTTCTTTGCAAACAATTTAAATTTCCAATTCTTTTTTCTGATCACTTTATGTCAATCAATTAACTGCTTACATGCCACCAGGCACCGTCTGCACGGCGTAAATGCTGGCACTGCCCGGCCCAAGGTTGTCGCCCCGGGGTGGAAAAACGGACAATTGACCATTTTGAATATCGCCAAGTTCCCATGTTGTGCATGAAGACGAATTGTCGACAGCCGACGAGGACGAATTGTCTACAGCCGGCGTTGACGAATTGTCGACAGCCAATGATGACGAATTGTCGACAGCCGATGAGGACGAATTGTCGACAGCCGATGAGGACGAATCGTCGACAGCCGAAGAGAACGAATTGTCTACAGCCGGCGTTGACGAATTGTCGACAGCCGATGAGGACGAATTGTCGACAGCCAATAAGGGTGAGGTAGGACAAATTGCGAACGGCGAAGCGAATGGGGTGAGTGCCTGGGTCAGCAATGAGTTCTGAGTGGCATTGGCACATTCTGACGGCAATGATTGTTGGTCCAACGAGTTGCAGGGCAACATGATGACGATGCTGAATATGAATTTCGAAAATTTATTAATTTATAATACTAATATGAGCCTAGCTCAACCCATACCCAGGAGGGGGGATGGCATAACCCTCCACAAAAAAATGAAAAATTAATTCCGGGATATGACCCGCCCACGCCTCTCGAAAAGCGATTTTCAACACCCCGAGAAAGTTAATTACATAAATTAGTTATTCATTTTTTGATTCAAAATTTTTAAATTTGACTTTTTTTACAAAATTGATGAAAATAATTAATTATTAAAATTTGTTTTGAAAAACAGCAAATTAACAATTTAAAGCGTAGAGCAAAAAAAGAAGAAAAAGACTTTAGCTTGCCTTCAAAATCACGTTGGAGTTTGTTTTAAAAAACTGAAAGAATTTTTTGGTGATTTTTGGTCTTAGCATTCAGACAGACTTTAAAATACCCAATTTTAGACCCCGTACAAAAATTTCGAGTTCCTAGTCCAATTTCCCTGGGTCAGCAAAGTTTGGCACACCCAAGTGAGGTTTGTCCATCAGCTGGAAATGGCTTTTGCACGTCCATTGCGCTTGCCAAAATTCCCTGCGGGCTTATAATTGCGTAGTGAAATTTTCCAGCTAAATAAAATTAAATTTTCCTTAAAATAAAAAATGAGTTTTTTGGAAAATTAATTAAAAATTTAAAAATTTCTCTCCCCCCCCCCCCACCTTTGACATCCATTCGAATTTTGGCCTTCCGATGGCCTCCGCATGATAAAGCGGAGCCAAATTTGAACTGCAAATCCGCGTACCCATTTGACACTTCGCTGGACGAAAATGTCAATGGCACTTCGTTTGAGGAACCATTGCCGGCAATTGGAATTTCTGTGCCAGTGATGTCTAGAGGAGTTTCGGAATCAGAAATTGTCTAAGTTGTCAGCCGAGGGAGTGACGAAATTAGTGCTGATTAGCCCACCGGAAATGGTTATTACACATTTAGGCATTTTGAAGGACTTGCGAAAGAAGAAAGAAAATGCCCATCAGGGGTTTGTCGGAATGCCGATTCCCGACCTTTTTGGTTGAAAATGGTGTTTCTTGCCAATTGCTGGCAGTGCTCAGGAAATTTTAACAGTTTTAATGACTCGAGATTCTTGACCATAACCCAATCTAACCGGTGCTATTTTGTGCTGCAGGCGCAACCGACACAACACAATCGGACGGGAAAATGTTAAACACTTTGAGCAGGCGCTGTGTTGGGCGACTGTTGAAGAGGAGGGGACGGCACATTCTGTGAATGGAAACAAAATAATCAAAACTATGTGTCAAAATTTGGGGTCCGAAAATTGGACACCAAATTTTATTTATTTTAAAATAAAAGAAATTAAAAAAAGTTTATATATAAATATTAGATAAATAATCAAATTCTGTTCCTGAATAGGATTTATATAATACTCGGCCATTTGTCGGTTTCAAATAAAGTGCTATTAGGGAAATAATTGCAGTTGATATGCTCGAGAAATACAAGTACCGAGTCAAAAAAATTTGATTTTTTGTGTTATCAGTGCAGTTTGGAGCATCTAAGCGGGGTACGTACCCCCCGCCCCTCACCCCAAAGCCCCTACGCACCCGAAATTTTTAAGGAAAAAAATAGTATTTTTGCTGAAAATTTTCGATTTCCTTACTGGTACGCCCCCCCCCCCCCCCCCCAGAATCACTATCTGATCTATGATAGAAATATGAATTTCTATAATAATTTGTTTTTTTCCTATACGTGCTCAATTTTCCGATAGCCCTCATAATTTGAGTCGAAGACGGGGAGTGGGATTACCGATCAAATCGGGGAACGGGGTCCTCATACTAGAAAAGGAGAGAAAAAATCTCGAAAATTTTTATTTTTTGTGCCATTAGGCACAAATGAAACTTTCGTATTTAAAAAGATTTTAAAAGAGTTCGTCAATAATTTTTAAAGATTATTTGATATTTTTTTACAAACTTTTTGATAATTTTCATGAAATCTCTAACGGATTTTGCCCTAGAAAGACGAACAGCCGAGTCTTTTTTTTAATTGACACTAACATTGAGCCGGAACTGAACAGTTGCCGAAACGGCACTAGCCAAAGCGCACAAAAATATGCCGGAAGCCATCCTCTTCAAATACCTTAATGATGGCAGAATTGGGTCATCATAGGCTTTCTGCAAAAAAGGGCAAAACTCTTAATTGCCCAAAAAATTAAAAAAAAGAAAATTCTTTTGACGAACAAATAGTGGGTGTGACCTATAAAACCAGAAGTTGGAATAAGTGAGAGAACATTTGTATACCTTGGGTATACGGTATATCACATTTGAAACCCTGAAAATTTTTCCATTAATAATGGAAATGCTTACGTGTTCATGTGCAGCATTTGTGCCAATGATGATAATGAAGATGATGATTGATAGACGAGGTACTGAAAAGGAAAATTGATTTTGGCAAAAAAAAATCACAATTTTTTATTCCCAATATCAGACAAACTCACATATAAAATAGGTATCAGAACGAGCACAAAAATATTGAAATGTAGCCCAATTTGATCAGGACTGAAAAAGGCACCGATCATCGGCAAATTCGGGTCGACGTTCATCCGTTGGATGGACCAAATTGAGAGCTAAATGAAAAAGTATAAATCCCGAATAGTGAATGCTAATTAAAATTTTTTTTTTTTTTGAAAATTGTGTCTTGAAAGAAAAATTGCAAAAAAATAAGCTTTTTTTTTAATTTCACCACCATTTTTGTCTGGTATTTGGCCATTTTTTCATTATGCCGCTCCCTATTATTCTGATCAGGCAAGCATTGTTTGAACGTACCATTTGTGATTGGTACGCCCAAAACAATGGCATTGGCACAAACAGCAGCATCATACTGAGCACTGCACGGAGCTCTTCAAGGAATTTTGCCTGAAGCATTTATAGTATTTAAAATTATCTCTATTCAAGCAGAATAATATAAAATTTTGGTAATGAGCCAATTTAGACCAATTAGCAAATTTAATTGGTTTGTTTCTCTCATCCACCTGTCCGCACACATTTTTTCGTCCAAAATCGCACTCTTTGTCCCGCTCACAGTTGTGGTCATCCAAGAAATGATCCAGCAAGTGCTTTGGCTCCGCACTTTGTTGGTTTCGCGACTTTGCCAACACCATTCGCCGTTGTTTATACCTGAAAGTGGCACGAATAAATTAGTAACAAATTTTCTTGGCGTAATTTAGGCGAATAAAATTTATGATGAATTTATTTATTTTAATTTTAACTATAAAAATCAATGATTGAAAATTCTACCGTCTTTTGTTGTGCAGTGCCGTTTTGATGGTACTGTAGCAGCGACTGAACACATTTTGGCCGGGCGATGGCAACCGCTTTCGAAACACCCGATTGGCACCAATCAGAAGTACGGCAGAAAACAGAAGGAAGCCGGTAGCGGTCAAAAGAAGGATCAGAAATGGCTGATCGGGCGGTAAAGGCCATGGGGAAACACCTTTTTAGGGTGTGGATTTTACGATGGGAAATTCCAAAAAAATTAATAAAATGAAAAAAACTGCGACAGAAAAAACATTTTCCTAGCTAAAATTTAATTGACAGATAATGGATTATTTAATTTTTCTGATAAATGGAGAATTATTTAGGCTCTCAAAAGATAAAATAATATTTTAATTTGCTTTATTTATGTTATTTCGTGATTTCTAAGCTAATCGCTTTTTAGCCAAATTACCAATCGTTCCGCAAACAAATAAATGTTAGGCAAAAATAAACTGTGTAAAAAACTCGACAAAATTTAGCACAATAATAATTAGACTGACCCTGTAGCTTTGGGATGATGAAAGTGGCAGCGAGAATGATGGCGTAGTGCTCAACGGCATAGTAAAACGCGAAGAAACGACCAATTTGTGTGACATTTGGCGGTGAAATCTGTGCAAAAAATAAAAAATAAAAATTTTATAAAATTATAATTTCTTAAATCGCTTAGGCATGTGTTTAATGACACTTCGTGTGCCAGCTGAGCACAGTCAAACCCACCTGATCGGCACCAAAAGAGGGCAAAACGGCACGGATGCCACCGCAGGCGTAGACAAGAAAAAAGAGAGCAAACTTCTCCAGGCCCCTGAAGGGTAATTCTTATTAAAAAAACCAAGATTTTTTGAAATACGGATGCAAAAACTGAGGCCCAGGAAAGACGGGGCCAATGGTGAACAAAAGTTGGCCCACAAAATACAGTGGAAACATTGAGGCGAGCAATCTTAAGCGCATTGGTAAATGTTTTACACTTTTTTTTTGATTTAAAAATAAATTTAATTAAACGGTAATATTTTCAAATATTTTTTTATTTAAAATTTAAATTATTAACAATTTAAATACATTTATCTTTAGTAATTTAAGAGAAAGATCAAAAAATTTGCAATAATTAAAATATAAAATTTTTTCATTTTCCAAATTATTTATTAATTTAAATTGCTTCACCCGTAATTGCCATTTTTCGCATCGGCCATTGCAGCACCGACAATTGGCGAGAAAACAGTGACTCCGATGCAAAGCAAAATGAATGCGTTGGCGGATGCCTCGTCCACGTGCAAAGTGCCGACCATCAGAGGGAACAAAGTGCCTAAAATGGGATAGTTATTAATTTAATTGTAAATATGCAAAAATTAGATAAAATTTAAACAACAAGGGTCAAAATTGAGTACTATTAATAGAAAGTTGCTACTCGTCAAGAATGAAATTTTGTCCGTTCCTGATCGGAAATAAAAAATTGCCGACCAAGTTTTCGTGGGTTGGCATGATATAGAAGGTAAATTTTGAGACTCAGTTTGGGTAAATCATACGATAAATTGTATATTTCGAGCTTTTCTGAAACATTAAATTCCTTCCTAATGAATTGGTGTTCTGTCAGTCCTTTATAATGCCAAATGCCTATTTTTCTGCCGATTTTGGCATTTTTGCCTACTTCTTGTCTATTGGGTGCTTTTTATGTGCCTATTTTGCGATTTTTGTGCCTGCAATTTGCATCACTATTAAATGTATTTATTAAATTACCTTTAAGCGTATGAAAAGAGAGACGTTCAAAAAATTGAACGCCCAGCAACAATGAGCTGGCCATTGTTGGTGAACTGTTCGAATTTGTTGGCGCTCGTCGCAGCGGCTTCGGCGGTGCAGCTGACCCTTCTAATTCCGTAATTCCTTCCTTACGCTGTGAACCGGCAGAAACCTATAAAAGATTATTTCAAAGAAAACATATCTCATTTCAGATGGGTTTTCGTCAGTGAAAATTCGCAAAGACAGTTACTCTTTCTCGAACAAAAACTCGGGACTGACAAGGCCAGACCGGTGCTGGTTGATAGCAGGGTTGTCGCGGTTCGAGAAAATTGTCGGACCGAGATTCGGGACGAGTAAAATGTCGGGTTGGGACTCGAAAAAAGAAATGCCGGATTTCGCGACTCGGGATTAAGAATGGTAACCCTGGTTTCGAGTGATTGAACTCCCCATTCCCTCCAGCGATTAACTTTTCTTTATCGTATATGGCAAAAAAGAACCACGAAGGGATGAATATTTTGGAGAGTACTCCTTGTACATGTAATATATTTATGCCTCGGGCATTTGCGCTCCAGGACATTGTGCTTAATTGTATTGTAAGTCCAAATCTGGTTAAGTTTTTACTTCTCAGATAGCTTAAAAATATTAAATTTTACAAAATCACGCTCTTCTAGTTTATTAGGAATAATTATTCTGTTGTTTTAATAATTAAGAAAAAATTCAATTATCAATTACAACCCTTTCCGATCACTTCCAATCACTTGTTTAGTGCTGCTTACGACCTCTAGGATTATAAAAAACTCAATTTTACATGGACGAAAATTCTGG
Source organism: Heterodera schachtii (assembly GCA_023374025.1). Lineage (NCBI taxonomy): Eukaryota > Metazoa > Nematoda > Chromadorea > Rhabditida > Heteroderidae > Heterodera > Heterodera schachtii. The sequence goes on from SIJG01000005.1 coordinate 244,783, forward strand.
ATACGCTAATTGAATATTTTATAAATTCTGACCAAATTGTTGTTGGCCGTCGAATGAGCAGCTTTTTGACGTGAATCGCTGGAGACTTTGACGTATTCTGTTCCTATAGAGGCGATTTGGTAGTCCATTGCATTGTGCAATTTATTTGCTTAACCCAGCAACAAATTAATGCAAGAAATGATGTAAAAAAATATTAAAAATTAATTTAAAATGATAAAATTTGAAATTTTTTTAATTCTCTAAACGACACTCAGACAAAAAGAAAGACCAAAATAAAAAAATAAATTAAAAAAGGAAAACAATTTTTATGTTTTCCTTTTTTATTAATTCAATTGACAAACTTAATTAATAATTAAAATAGTATGAGTAATTTTATTAAAATAAAAGTGAGAATAATCCATAGGATCAATCTTAAGCCGAATGGTTTTGTCGCTTTTTATTTCCGCGACCTTGGTTTAAATTTTGCATAAAATTTAATTCAAAATTACAAATTTAATTTAAAAAATAAAATATGAGCAATTGTATTACAATTTTGGATCATCACCAGTCCAGTTCATAATTTACATTCAATGGGCAACGAAAGGTGCACAAATTTTGGGAGACGAACAACAGTAAAATTGGGCTTAGAGAAGAGCACTAGTGCAAATGGGTGGATTAACGACACAAAAATGGTTGGATTAAATGCGCTTAGGTTGGATAAGCCCCACACTACCGGTACTAATTATATTTTCTGTGTTTTTTTCTAAAGCTGAGGGTAAATTTCTCAATTGAAATTTAAGATAAAAATCTCGAATATGGTTAAAGATGGTATGAAAAATTATTTCAGGTGAAAAAATTCAAAAATGCTATTGGAGTGTTGCAACCAGGGCTGCACGCAATTGCGGATTGCGGATTACGGAAATTGCGGGGTTTTTGGAGTTACGGATTGCGGGTTGCGGATTTTTGGGATTTGTCCGCAATTTTCATCCGCAATTTGAATCATTTTTAAGACGATTTCGTGCGAGATATTTTAATAAAATGAATTTTTGTTCTTTTTTTTATTTAAAGAGAATATATACATTTCTTTAAATTCTTATTTCTTTAGCAATTAAAAATGTCAAACTTAAATCCTGGTAATTGGTGGTTATTATTTTGACCGTTTTTATAATTTACTTTAATATGTTTTTAAATTGCTTTTAAAAGCACAGTTGGATTTTTTAATATTGAAAATTTAAAAAAATTAAAATTTTGAGAATTACGGATTGCGGAAATTGTAGGGTTTTTGTGAAAATCCAGTTGCGTGCAGCCCTGGTTGCAACTCGGTTTGAGTTCGAATGTCTTTTAAATATGTTTGAAATGCCTTATGGTATGCTTGCCGATATTCCATACTAAATAAAAATGGGAACATTTCCATACATATATCCCGAGGCTGCCAAATGCCCTTGTTTTTAAGATTGTCCTTATTTAGGAGAGTAGCCGAATCTCAGAAATTCGACAAATCCTTATTCCCAAGACTGTCTTTGTTTTCAATGTTGAAATTGATTTTTGTAAGTTTCATCAATTTGAAATATCTTGTTTTTTTAATTAGGCTCAAAAAGCGCAAAAGTTGGTTTAAATTTTTAATTTCCAATGCTAAATTAATTTTTACCACCGACAAATTTGTTAAAACAGGAAAAATATAAAATAAATAATGCTAATTGAATGCTTTTAGCGTTTTTTAGTTTTTGGCGATGGAAACCCTGCAAATTATACACATTTGTTCAACACCATGTAAAGTACAAAATGGGTCCGTTTGATGCAGCGGCAATGTTCAAAAAGTCCAAAAATTTGGTGTCCAAACACCAAGCAGTGATCGGCGAAAGTGACGGTTTGATCAGAATGACATAAATCGAACAGACCAAATAACCTCTACCTCTAAGGTGGAAAAAACCTAAAATAACTTTAGTTTCCTACACTTTGTGTCTGACCCAAAAAAATTATAGTTTCCTATAATAAGATTGTAGAAAACTAAAAAATATTACGCCAGAAAAGCTCATAAATTTAAAATTTTCTAACTTTTGCTACTTTTTCTTCTTCAGTATTTAATTTAGAATAACAACACATTTATGTAAAGTCATTTTAACTGTTCTAAAATTACTTTTTAATCGATTCTAACGAAAATTCACCAATTGTTATTAACTTGGATAGATACTGCAGGACTCCGCTAACGAGTCAGGAAAACAAAACTTATGAAAGGGCTGTGAGTTAACTTTTAAACAAGCTGAAGTCCGACCACAAATACCAAATTACTTGTGCCGCATTGAAGCGCAATCCATTTCGTTTTTTCGAGTCGGAAGAAATCCATCAAATCGTTACAGCATATGGTCAGCTGTGATACGTTATAAATATTTCAATAAATTTTTAATTTAAAATTTAGCGTTGCGCATGAGAAAGTTGGAACTTTTTGTGAGAGCAGGAGTGTCACGCCGTCGCGCATAGGAATTGCGCAAGCAGTGCGGGACCGCGCCACTGCGATGGACCAGAAGCAAGAATACAAACGACTCGTGGAAAGGACATTAGCTTTCTGCGCCCGTTCATTATCCACTTTTGCGAATGGAATGGCAGTGAAAAAAACGAGGAAGACTGTGACGAAATATTCACGATCTCCTAATCAAGAAAGGAGCGGCGTCATGCGAAAATGTTATGCAAATTGGAAGGACAACTGATGAAGGACAAAACGTGTTAAGCGGTGGCGAAGGTGTGTTAATTAACCGACCCGTACCATGGCAGCCGTCTTTCTGCAGCGGAAAAGCGACAACTGAATCAATTTTCCGATCAACTGAAAGAACTATCAAAATTCGTGACCACTGCAAAGTTGTAAAAATGTGAAAATTTTTGAAGTTACTTTTTTGTGTTAAGAAATATTCCCCAAATTGATGACGCAACCAATGCTTTTTTGTTGGAGTCCGTGTGCACGCGTTGGCTGACCAACCACATTATGTGCCGGGCGTTTCACGAAGAAATCGACAAAATCAAAGAAGCAGTGACAATGCACGGAGATGACTCATTGAAAGGTCTTCAAAGAAGACTTTGAAGTATATAATGTTTGGCAGTCGCGAAATTGGAGGCAAATATGTTCAAAATTGAAAGAAAATATTTTATTTAAGTTCAATAACACAAAATTTCATTTTTTATTTATTCAATTTTACTTTTTATTAGTCTGATAAAATTATTTGATGAACTATGCTTATTAAATCAGTTGTTAGAACGTTTTATTAGGTGAAAACTCGAGAAACAAATACTTGGAAATGCTTGATTTTACTAAAATGTTGAATTTTTGAGCTTTTCTGGCGTAATTTTTTTTAGTTTCCTACAATCTGACGTAGGAAACTATAGTTCATTTTTCAATTTATTCCCTACAATTTAGCTATTTCTTATTTCGCTTCTCTGCCGCATTGTAGGAAACTAAAGTTATTTTAGGTTTTTTCCACCTTATCTACCTCCAACATTAATGGCAACAATGCAAAAAAGTGCGCGAAATGTGCGGCGATTGATCGAATCAACGGACGGTAAACCTAAAGATGAATTCAGTTGTTATAGCCTTCTCGGGATTATCGGATTATTGTACAATAATTATCTGCGAAGTCGAGAAATTTCTCTATTTTGACTAAAAAATTCATATACAAACCAGGACCGATTTAGCTAACAAGGGAACATTCCGAGCTTTAAGTCGGAAAATGCATATGTATTATATACCATTGGATAGAGATTTTAGCTTGGTTTGAAGCTTCTAGGCCGTATTTCCATATGCATATTTGTGCATATTTCGCGATTTATGTGCATATTTTGGCATTTCGTGCATACTGTACCTTACTGTATTGTGTCTTACGTACGCAATAAAAGGGTTGGCATTATAATTGTAATGTCGCACCAATTAATTAATGGGGGTAAGTGAAAAGTACAAATGTTAAGTGCTCACATGCTTATTCATTTTGTAGCAAATTCAAATTTTGAATATGACTACGATTTAAAATTTGCTTAAAGAATGTTAACTTAATATTAAGAAAATTATTTTTACCTATTTTTGTGCCTATTTTGCGATATTTTGTGCCTAAAAATGGAAGCCCTAATCATTATAATTTTTTGCACAAACATTTTTTGTGATTCATTTATTCCCATTACAAATCCAATGTAAATGTAAATCAATGAAATAATTCCAAATCGTAATCGTTTACGTAAATTAATTAATGCTTAAGGTGTTAAATTAATGAAGAATTAATCGGAAATGCCATCGTAATTATCAAATTCCATTTTAATTGTCTTAAAATCATTAGTTCTTCCCTTCGCATCAAATTCCACTTCAATTTGGCCATTCTCTTCCATTTATTTCTTTTCATTATTACCTTTTTTGACTATGTTGGCCAATACGCGTTTCGCTGGTCGACCAGCAGCAGCAGTGCTTTGCCTCTTTAAAATTATTATTAAGAAAACAATTGAAAATATTTTGATTTCTAATCAAAATTATTTTGATTTCTAATCAAAATTTGTGGGAATGGGTCGTTTTATTAGGCTTACAAAAAACCCAAAAATTTCTAACACGTAAAGACATCCTTACAAAAAAACTTCAGAAATTTCGAGTTTTTTGCAAATTTCATTTTATGACTTTTTTGTTAATTGTCTAATCGCCAAGCAATAAGAAAACCCGGCCCGGTGATTTTTGGGAAAATCCGGGTTGACCGGGTTATGAGAGGCCGGGCCCGGAACCCGGTCGTTTTTGAAAATCCAACCCGGCCCGGAACCCGGCATTTTTGACCGGGTTATGATTTAGCCAAAGTTTGTTCTTTTTTTTTTCTATTCGAAGAATTCAACTTTATAGAAATGATAATTTTGGTATTTTTCTTTTTAATTTTAAGAAAATAGTCTTATTTGGGAAATTGGACTATTTAAAAAAAGGTCAAAGTTTTGAGTACGTAAAAAATAATATTCAAAAATTTTTTCATTATCAAAGTTTTTGATATTTCTTAAAAAAAGCAAGAAAAATAATTAAACCGGACTTTAAAAATTCTTAATTTTCTTGAAAAATTTGCTAAAATCGCTAAATTTAGTCATTTTTGGATAAAATTTGTTGACAAATCGTATTAAAAATTACAAAATTTCCCCCGGCGGCGCCTATCGGCACCGCCGGACCCCCTTATTCCCAAATTTTTTTGATAAAAAGCGCCGCAAAAAAGGTGTAATGGTGTAATTGCCCCTTTTCAAAAAAAACAATGTAAATGAAGTGAGAAAAAGATTCTATGGAAATCAGTGAATATTTTTTCAAACAAATGTAGAAAAATACCAAAAAAATTTCCGATTTACGAAAATTTAGTGCCTATGCCATCCCTGATGCATAAATTATTTATTATAAAAATTTAGAAAAATCGCTATGAAAATTTTCTAAAATTTAATTCTTGAATTTTCTCTTATAGAAAATCTAAGATCTTTTTTTGAAAAATTTAAAGTTTATAATTGAAGATGTCATTTATTATTGATGCCTGAAGTGAAATAGAGCAGAAATTTAACACTTGACCCACTTTTTGGTCAATTTTGGTGTTGAAAAATATGTGAAAATTAAAATTTTTACCAACCCGGAACCCGGCAATTTGAAAACCCGGGTTGACCGGGTTTTGAGAGGCCGGGCCCGGAACCCGGTTGCTTCTGAAAAAATCAGCCCGGCCCGGCATTTTTGAGAATTCCGATCTCTACTTTTCATATCACTTTTTCGCCGTGCTTTTCCAAAAGTTTGAGATTTATAGGCTCAATTTGTACGGATTTTTAATTTAAAATGATAAAATATGTATAAATTAAAAAAAACTATGAGGAATTATATTTTGTCGACAGGAAACCCATGAGCATACAAAAATAAAATTAAAATATTTGAATTTCTGTAGAGGGATTGAACCAGGGGAAAGAATTATAAAATCAAGAATTTTAGCCACTAGCCCATCAACAGAATTAGGAGTGTTACTTTTAAAGAATATGTTAATTATTTTTTCTTAAATTTTTTCCTTTGACCCCAATTTTCATGACTAATTTTTCAAATAGACCCCCATTCTTACCAGTGCTTATTTAGTCCCGCCGGGACCGGGATTTTTTTTTTCAAAACACAGGACCTCAGAGGACCGGAAATTCCCGCCCCGGTCCCGACCCACCCTAGTTTTGACAATGAAAAAAGTGATAGCCCAAAAATTTGGACTGGCACCGAAAAGTCGGCGCCGAAACGACCCACACTCAAAATTTGTCTATTTTTAAATTAAAAGAATTTGTCTTCAATTTGAAAACTATAAAATATATTTTTATTTCCAAAATTCTGCAATTTACACATACGAATTTCGTTATGAATGCTTGCCACAGTGAAAGGCGCTGACTGTCAAACCATTCCTAAAATTAATTTAATAATAATAATTATTATTTTAAATTATAGATTTTTCCTTATTAAACCCTACTTCAACTTGCTTCTCCGTAAGCCCAGTTTCCATGGCCAATTGTGCACATTCAGAAGCACATGGGACTTTTGTTATGGCAAATTTGCGTTCCAATTTGCCTAATTGATCGGCCGAAATGTTTTGTTGTTGCGTCTTCAAATTAAAATTAAGCCAATTAATTCCCAGCCCAATTTTGACTCCTCTGCATAATTCTACGCATTTAAATTCCGTCTAATTGTCTCAGCTTTAGAATTAAAAAATAATTACTTAAAATTGTTTATTCCATTTGCAACATCATTGATAGGGCTGGGAAATTTATGTAAGAAAAATTGCGAAATAAGTATAAAAAACCAAAATAGTTATTAAATAAGTACATTATCACCTTTTTGTCCCCAATTGCTTTGCACACATTTCCCCCCCCCCCCCCTACCTCCTCGCATTTTGCGATTTTTCTTCCCCCTTTTTCCCATTTTGTGTTTTGTCTCACCGTTTGCTGGATGACCTTCTTGTTGTCAGTGTGTTGTTCGAGCCATTTGGATAACAACAGTTTCATTTCGCATTTGTTTATGAAGGACAATTGCCTTCAAAGAGACAGACTCACAATTTGTATCAGCAACACCCCAATGGCACGGTAGGGGTCAACTCCGTCTGGACAACTCCGTCTCAGAAATGTTCAAAAAGCTATAACTTTTTCCTTTGTTCACCAACTTTATCAAATATGGTATCATTCGAAAGCTTTAAATATTTGGAAGATATATCTAATCTATTCCAAGTGATTAAGCAGCTCACCAAAAAGTTGTCGCTTGAAATCCATAAAAAGGCAGAATTTTCGAAGTTTTTTATCTCCGTCTTTTTTTACAGTTCGATATTCTCTGTAATTATTTATAGGCTAATAGAACCTGTGAAGAACTTTCGAATGATATCAAGATTGTTAAATTCTATCAACAATTAAAAAAGTTATATTGATTCAAATTGGCTCAGACGGAGTTGGACGAAGTTGGTCCGTTGCGCCAATGGCATCCACTGCCTTTTAAGTCCCGAAAAGCCTAAATCATATAACAATCGCTCCCCCGCCCTCGATGAGATCAATGCCCCCGATTTACGTTTTGTGTATAAATCAAATCTCAACACCCACTTGCATCCTGTGGCACCAAAGTCGTAGAATCCATGTTCGCAACGGTCGCAGAATTGGCCTCCAACCCCCGGCTTACAGCGACATTGGCCCTTCTCGTTGCATTGAGTGTTGGCGGAACCGATCTCATCGCATTGACACGGACGACAATAATGTTCGCCATGGCGACGCCAATGGTCGGGAAAACAATGTTCACAATGGGGGCCATGAAATTGGAGATGAAAGGCATGGTCAGAGGAATGAACTTGTACACCGACCTGAGTGTTGCCGGCACAGTCAACGCAATAGCCGCCATGGCCCGTGTTCTCGAAAAGTTTGGCGTTGAAGTAACACCGATTGGAGAGACCGTTGCAATTGCAGGCTAAAGAGAATGACTGGTGAGCACAGAGTGAAAGAATAAAATGAAAGGCAAATGAATCAATTTGCCGACAGAATTCTTAGCCCAAACCGACGGAGGCATTCATTGGCTTCCATGGAAGTGGCGGGTTGCCACGGTCTATCCACGAAAAAGGGGGCGCACTGCTGACAGTCCACGCCGGCGGTGTTGTGCTGACAGTCGCACACCAATTGTTCCTTGATGGCACACGCATTGTCTTTCACTTGTTTTGCCTCCCATCCCATCCCTAAACCTCTCCCCGTCCTGTGGACTTCACGCATTGGTCGGCGTGACCATTGCATTTGCATCGTCCGCCAACCACAAAGTCGGAAATTCCGTAATAGTACGAGCGAAGCACACGACCGTCTCCGGATATTTCGTCACCGAATGTGTTCATTTGAACCAATGAAATGCGTATTTGTTCTGCAGCCACCCATTCCTAACGGGATTGTAAAATGGTAAATACGTGTATCATACTTTGATTAGGGCTCGACCCTGACATTTACACCAGAGCAAAAAAATAGGGTTTTGTAGCGATTTTGCGTCAAAAATGTCAACTTTTTGCAATTTAGGTGCTAAAATTTCAAATTAAGATAAAATGGAGGTCCGCGGTGCTGGGAATAATTTTGAAGATTTTAATTTAAAAAAATGAAGAAAATTGTCAAAAAATAACCCATTTTCAAAATTTTCCATTTCGGCTATTCGACTATAAATCATTTGATTTGTTTAGTCTCAAAGTTTTGCAGAAACATAAGTTTGTATTGAGTGTCGGGCCGAAGTTAGGAGCATTTGGAAAGCAAATAAACAACCCTAAAAAGACAATAAAAATGAAAGGCATTGCCTGGAGCACTTCGCTCTCCTCAAAATTCTCAGCAGAAGGGCGTCCGTCGAGCGGTGAGAAGGCAATGGTGCCTCCAGTCAGTGGAGAAATGTAAGAGAACTCACGTGTGCATTGCGCAACCGCTTCATTTCCCGGCAGAATCGGCGCGTTGTCTTGCAATTTGAAAGTGGAACGGCAGGACGCGCTAAAGAGCAATTAACGGAACAATTAAAATGGTAAAACGCAAACTGGTCAAAAATACCTATAATATTGCCAGGGTATCCAGTCGTCATCGGCTCTATTCTTCTTGTAAACGACGAAACTCTCAGGACGAGGACTGGCAAATTTCAAATAAATATACGTAATATCGTAGCGTTTGTGCATGTGCAACGTAAGATTGACTGTCTGTGGATATTGAATGCCCTCCTAAAATTAAACTTCATGACCATAATCACACCAAACAACAGACCGCCATTGTTTCAGATTGCCACCTGAAGAAAAAGGTCATTAGCAGATAGTAAGCGACTTTCAATTACCATGTTTCATTGTCTTTGATGTTGAAATCGGTTAGATATGAAGCCGGGTGAGCAAAAGCCTTAAAAGTTGTAAGGTATGCGCCAAATGAGAGAACTGACCGGCACGCGCGCATCGCACACATCACACACGTTCGACGTTTGGCCCTTTCCGATGTGCCCAGTCTGTACACAAAAGCGAGTTGGCTGGCGAACTCCGCAAGTATTGGTAACCTAAAGAAAATACTGGCAAATCAAGCACAATCGAAAAGCCAACACTTTTAAAAGTGGCGAAGTCCAACCTCGACTTCCAAATTGTAGGCAACGTTAATAAAGTCAGGCACACACCGCTGGGGCTGAGTACGTTCATCGTAGCAGGAACTCTGACTAGGCTTATAATGATGGGGTTTAACACTGGGAGTTTTTTCGTCAGGTTGGGCCGCTAATTCTGAAGGATAGTCGAAGAAAAGCGATGCAAAAAGGAGAAAGATCAAGAAATGTTGCCGGAATGGGCACCTCCTGCTGTGCGCAGTGAACATTTCACTGTGTCAAGCAGCCAAGTTTACACTCAAGCCTTAGCGAAAAGGCACAAATGCAAAAAGCGCAATTTGTAATATAAAATCAGTTTAAGTTTAAACTTTAGAGAGAAAGTAGGTTTATTTATTTGAATTAAATGAATAGCGATTTCTGGCAAAATATTGCTCTGTTCGATGCTCAACTTTTCACACCGAAAAAATTAAAATTAAAATTAGAGTGAAGCTGGACCGGGAATTTTGGGCAAGACCGGGACCGGGACCTTTTCGGGTTGAAAACCCGGGAATTTTTGGCTGGGAAAACCAGGACCTCGGTACTCATGGATTCTTAGGCCTTAACGAAGTCTTAAGATCATACTGAAAATAGGGAATTCAAATAAAAAGCACAAAATTCTCCAGATTTTTCTCTATTTTTAGAGCTTTTTTGCAACATAATTGATCCACATCGAAGTGAGTTTCAATTCAAAAATTCGCCTAAATTCTAAATTCCCGATGTCCAAAATAATTTAAAAATTTTTTTTGCCTGTTTTAGTGCCTATTCGAGGATTTTGTGCCAAAAAAAGAAGCCCTAATGATATGTGATATCAAATAGGCAGGAAATTTAAACTCGTTTTGGCAAAAAAATTTTTTGGGGGGCTTCTAATTTAGGGGGGGGGGGGGGGACTAAACCAATAAATATGGTAAACAAATAAATTTTTGTCAAATTTTCTTTTGGCGACACTATATGTTGCTGGTAAAACAAGTAAAGGGACTGCTGAATAATTGGGCCATCTTATCCATTGAACCGATACATTTGTGTTGGGAACTCCAAATCGCCAGGCCGCTAGTCGGTGCTCATCGGACGCAAAGACCACCGACCGAACCGCAAAGGACCAACGGGGAAGGGAGCAAAGGGAGGACTCTGAGGGGAGTCCTCCCCAATTTCTTTCTCCCGTCAATCCATCACTCACACTCCTCCAGCCAGATACACTATTTATTGCCCACTGATGACTAGGGCGGGGAATTATATGGACATAAAATCGCAAAATATGGCCATAAAATATGGACCAAAAATCGCGAAATATGGACATAAAATGACAAAAATATGGACATAAAATATGGATAAAAATGCCAAAATATGGAGAAATATGGAAATATGGACATAAATCGCGAAATATGGAAAAATGTGGATATGGAACTCCATCCTAGAAGCTTCAAACCAAGCTAAAAACATGTTTTTCGTGCATTTCAGGCCCCCCACAGTCCAGGAAAAAAAAAATGGATTTCCATATAATTCCCCGCCCTACTGATGATTGAGAAAGGGAACAAATAGCAAAGACAATGAGAAAGGGCACAATAAAAAGAGGCTAAAGTTAGTGACCAACGGAGGGAAGAGTTTGGAAAATGAGAAATCTAAGCATTCAGCCGCTTTTGTTTTTCATTCAATCAATCCCGAAGACTGACAAAATTTGGAGTTAGGAGGTGTTGGGAGAGAATGCAGCCGAAGGAGAGGGGAGAGGGGGGGGGGGAAGATGGCGAAAAGGCTGTCACTTTCCCATTATTATTGTGATAGATCGAATAAAAATAACTAAGAAAAATGAATGATTTTTGATAATAAATAAAATTTCACAGTCCAGTCGCATTTCCCCAATTTTTGCCAATTTGCAAAATCTGTTGTCAAATTCGACTATAATTCAAGGGTGCGATCTGTTCTTATTTATAAGTAGGGATACGATTTATAGGTGTTAAAAACTGCCAAAATAGGTAGGTTTTAGGTTCTAAAAAACCCCCAAAATAGGTGCTAAAAATGGGAAAATAGGTGCCAAAAAGTTCCGAAATTATGGGTGTAAAATGACAAAAATTTTATTCAAAAGTAAGCAAATATTAATCCAAATCGTTATTGAGATTCACATTGCAAATAAGTAGCATTTCAAGATGTTCGGGAGATAGACATGAACGATTGTCAGTCAAAATAGGTTTGTAAATTGAAAATGATCGTTCAACATCACATGAAGTCAAGGGTGCGTATTTGTAAAGTGAAATCAGATTGGGAGGCATATTGAAATTGATTTTTTGACCAGAAAGAATTTTTCAAATATCACAAATTGTATAAAATCCCGGGTTTTTTGCGATAACACTATCGAATTTCCGACGGATTTTCGCTCCAATTTCTCCCGTAGACGAAAAGACATCTTCACGGACTTCACACAGAATGTTGGCAGATTCGTGTATTGTAAGCCCTTTCTTCTCCAAACGAGTGATTGCCCCGGGGAGACATCCAAAATTGGCTTCAATGTAGGCAATGTCAAGGAGCACTGTTGTCATCGAAAAGCATCTCTGAGATTTGACAATACACTGGGCCTCCTCAGGGTCAAATGAACACACCGAGTCAATTTTGAGCCTCCAGTTCAAAAACTAATTGATTTTTTGTCTTAGTGGTCTGTGAGTTTGCCACCAAAAAGGGAGTCCCAGGTTCAATCCCACCTGAGTTATATATTTAATTAAGCAATATTTCACGTTTTTCTCAACGAATAAAGAAAAAATAATTAAGTCATATTATTCTAAAATTTTTTTAAGTAAATTTAAAAAACAAAACAAAATTTGATCACCCAATAACATCAATGACAGCGTCATCTTCATTTTCACCATCTGAATGCTCCAAAAAATCGTCGTTTTCTTTTTGGTCTTCCAGCCTCTAAAATGTTTAAAATTCAAATGATTTCTGGGAAAAATTAACCCCACCCACGCCACTCAAAACTCGCCTGCTTCATTTCAGCAATTCTCCCGGTGTCGAGAAACCAATTGCTGACAAAATGGTGCTCCAATTGTTGTAGAATTTGGTCGGCATCCGGCATGCATTTCCACCATTGCTCCAGTCTTCGCCAAACCGAGTGCAGCGCCTCATCCCCTAATGTTTTTGAAAATTTGAGTTAATTAATTTTTGCTGCCCACCCTGCTCGTCCAGCAAGCCGAGAAAAGAGTGTTGCCGAGCAAATGGGACAAAATGATTGAGCAATAAGTGGGCCTTCGGTTTCTGAGATAGGAAGTCGCGCATCCGTTGTTCTTGGGCCAGAAAACCACGGAACTCCCCAATTTGGCGATCAAATGCGTCCAAGTCATTTGGCGAAAGTGATTGAGCCTAAATTTATAAATTTGGGAGTCATTTGTTCAAAATTTGTACTTTTGTGAAATTTTGGATTTGGCCTAAGTGCATAAGAGCTTGGCAAATTGTCTTTGGCCATGTCGATTCAAAGAGATGTTCCATTTCCGATGCACGTTTGAGGACTTTTCTTATGGTATTTCCCGTCATGTCCTTTTTACGAAATTGTTCCCTCCGAGCCCCTATCTGTCGCAGAAATTGTTGAACGGCAATTGTGGCATCAGTTTGTTGCTAAGTTCTCGGACAAGTGCGTTCCCCAGCCCCTGAAACACGTGAAATGGTGCGGGAATAATCCGATCAAATTCAATTGTCTTCATGAGCGGTGCCTTGACAATTCCCATCGTGCTGGACCGAACTGCGGCTGTTGCTTTCTCTCCGTTTTCCACTGCCTTGGCGAATTGTTCTGACTGTTGCGTTGTCTGCGGGATTGGGTCGCCCTGTTGGAGTTGCTAAAATTAAAAAAAACGATTTTGAAAAGGTTGAAGGGGATTTTGTTTTCACTCACTTTTGCTGGTGGTTGGTGTCGCCGTTGGTGGTGCCGCGCATTGCTCCAGTTGGCGACGTAGATCACTGATCAGCGCTTCTCGGTTTCGGACCTGCTCGCGCAGAAATTGAATGGTGTCATCCCGGTCCTTCAGTTGCTTTTCCAGCTGTCGATGCGCGGTGATCGCTCGTCGATGGCCAGCGGTGGCGGGGTCATCTCTCCGGTGTCCATTGGCGCAGTTGGTGTTGAGGGGAACGGCACCAAATCGCCGATTGGCGTTGCTGATGTCGATGGCGGCAAATCGTCAAATTCCAAAATTTCCTCGTCCATTTCCGGCGTTGGCACTGGTCCTGGAGTTGTCGCCGGCGGCTCAACGGCTTCTTCGGCCGATGCAGCTGATGTTGACGGCCCTGCTTCGTCCTGTTGTGGCGTTTCGGCATTGGGGTTCGGCTGTGGAGCCGCTTAAATTTGGGAAAATTGAAAATTTTTATGAAAAACTATATGAAAACTCACTTTTCTTGGCCAGGCGGGCTTGTATCGCCTTGGCCGTCTGCGCTTTTCTATCCTCTTGCTTTTGCCACCGCTTTTGGGCCGCTTTTTTGCTTTGCAACTTACTAATTAATTTTCTTTTAGCCATAAAATCTAGGGTTCGATCCCCGCCCCCGCCCCCGTCCCCGGGGACGGGACAGGTTTTTGGGGCTCACCCCCGTCCCCGCCCCCGTGATTCAGACCCCCGCATCCCCCGCCCCCGCGACCTTCACCCCCGCGGGGGCGCGGGGGTGAAAAATACACCCCTAAGAATGACATATTCGTGGATAAAAGGCAAAAAATATATACAATTTTGAATTTTTTTTAATCATTTTGACAAATTTTATGAAATAAAGTGAATTTTATTTTCATTTTTACATATATTTGTGGATTATTGGTTAGTACTTCAACATTAACAATACTTTTTGTTATGTGTTCGACACCGGTTGACGTTTTCTTTTGATTTTATTTATTTTTTTTCAAATTAATACAGGTTTTTCTATATGTTCTTATTTGTAAGAAATGTTCTGATTTGGGGGTAGTGCCTTATTTTCATCTAAAAGAGGGAAATTTCTGAAAAATTGCTAATTTCTAACAAAATTCATATAAAGTCTTAAAAATTTCCCCTTGCGGCGCCAATCGGCACAGCCGGCCCCCAAAAAATCCTATTTTTTCTTAAAAATTAGCCAAAGATCTTAAATTTTTGTCCTTTTTTGGACAAAATTTGTTAACAAATTGCATCCCGAATGCTCTGAAATTTATGATATATATAATAATAGAATACATTTTTGGTTGAATAAAATGTAAAAATATTTGAAGCAATTTTGCAAAATGTTCTTATTTTTAACCATAGTCTTTCTGGCATAATTTAGAATCCTTAAATTTGGTCATTTTTAGACAATATCTGTGCAATTATACCAAAAAGAATTAAATCGAGGCGATACAACGAATAAAGGAATGTGGAACCAAACACATCATTCAAAAAAATTAATTTTTTGTGAGATTTTTTGGAGCTAATTAAAAGCAAACCCCCGCCCCCGTCCCCGGGGGCGAGTCATTTGCTCACCCCCGCCCCCGCCACCGCGACTCTGACCCCCGCAATCCCCCGCCCCCGCGAAAAGCCACCCCCGCCCACGGGGCTCGAACCCTAATAAAATCTATTAAAAACACATTTTGTTTATTTTTAGCAATACAACTTTTGAACTAGAGCATTAACAAAAATAAATTCAGCATTAATCGATGCAGAATTTTTTTCTCTATCGATATGCAAAATTTGGTGTGTATTTAACATGCAGAAAAAAAGTTAAACATCGCGAAGTGAATGTTTTTTTCTAATAATGAAAATATTAGATAGTATGCCAAAAGGAGAGAAAAGTTAGAGAAAAAAAGTTTCTCTGCACTCTCTCTTTATTGACACATGTCTCGTTTTTTGACTCGGTGTGTGAATCGACGACCTGCGAATTTTTTTAATTAATTACTTAAATCAATTTATTCACTTCTTTAATGGCTTCGAAATTGTGAGAGTAAAAGTTGACGGCATCAAGCCAAGTGCCCCATCATGTGATAATGGGTTTGAGAACCAGAGGAACTGTAGTTATGAAAAAACTTCAAAAATTTCGACTTTTTGCAATTTTCATGTTTTTTTTTTGGTAATTGTCTAATCGCGAAGCAATAGCTTAGGAAAAGCTTCTAAACACTTTAAGCTTTTGAATGATACCAACAATGTTGGATTTTATTGGTAAAGAAAAAAGTTATTTCTGGCAAAATTTGGTAATTTTTTGATAAAAATCTGTTAACAAATCGCGGTACTTATGCATTTTACAGACCATAAAAAATAAAATATTTATAAATCTTATAAAAAAATTTCAAGGGGGTTTTCGGGGTCGCTGATCACTAATCTGACATCCATTTCGACTAAATTCGAACCCCGGAACCGTATTCTAACAAAAATTCGAAAATTCAAATTTTCAAAAAATTATTTTATGGTGCGAAAATAACTCGAATATGGGTTCGGGGTTCGAATTTGGTCGAAATGGATGTCATATTCGTGATCAGCGACCCCGAAAACCCCCCTAAAAATTTTTATATGATTTAAACAAGTAATTATATGTATTATTATCTTATTTAAACATTGAATTCTTTCCTAATGGATGATTAGGGGCTGCAGTCGTTTATAATGCCTATTTTGTGTACATTTGGCATTTTTACTTACTTCTTGTCTATTGTGTGCCTTTATGTGCATATTATGCGATTTTCGTGAATACAATTTGTTCGTACTAAATGTATTTATTAATTACCTTAAAGCGTATGAAAAGAGAGACGACGTTCAAAAAATTGGACGCCCAGCAACAATGAGCTCGCCATTGTTGGTGAACTGCTCGAATTTGTTGGCGCTCGTCGCAGCGGCTTTGCCGGTGCAGTTACCCCTTCTAATTCCGTAACGCCTTCCTTACGCTCTGAACCGGCAAAAATCTGTAAAAGATTATTTTCAAACAAAACATATCTAATTTCAGATGGATTTTAGTCAGTGAAAATTCACAAAGACAGTTGATCTTTCTCGTACAAAAACTCGGTACTGACAAGGCCAGACCGGTGCTGGTTGATAGCAGGGTTGCAGCGGTTCGAGAAAATTGTCGGATCGAGATTCGGGGCAAGGAAAATGTCGGATCGATATTAGGGACGAGGAAATGCCGGATTTCGCGACTCGGGATTAAGATGGTAACCTGGTTTCGAGTGTTTGAACTCCCCGTCCCCTCCAGCGATTAACTTTTCTTTATCGTATATGGAGCCCGGACGGGCCCGGCGGGCTTTCACTGGGTGGCCCGGTCCCGTTTTTTTAAATTTCGCCAGCGAAACTGCCCAAAATTTGAAAAATTTAATAATTATTTTTGGCAAAATGTCTTTAATTCAAAATTTTTAAGATAGAACTTAGGATTTTTTGAAAATTCGTATAATTTAATTTCAGCAGATTTAGTAAAACCTTGAAAATATTTATGGCCCGGACCTTTGATTTCCCAAAGAATTTAGAAAATTTAATCCAGAATTATACCTGTTTTATTACATGGACGAAAATTCTGGATACGCTAATTGAATATTTTATAAATTCTGACCAAATTGTTGTTGGCCGTCGAATGAGCAACTTTTTGACGTGAATCGCTGGAGACTTTGACGTATTCTGTTCCTATAGAGGCGATTTGGTAGTCCATTGCATTGTGCAATTTATTTGCTTAACCCAGCAATAAATGAATGCAAGAAATGATGTAAAAAAATATTAAAAATTAATTTAAAATGATAAAATTTGAAATTTTTTAAATTCTCTAAACGACACTCAGACAAAAAGAAAGACCAAAATAAAAAAATAAATTAAAAAAGGAAAACAATTTTTATGTTTTCCTTTTTTATTAATTCAATTGACAAACTTAATTAATAATTAAAATAGTATGACCTTAAAAAGTAATTTTATTAAAATAAAAGTGAGAATAATCCATAGGATCAATCTTAAGCCGAAATTTCCGCGACCTTGGTTTGAATTTTTGCATAAAATTTAATTCAAAATTAGACAAGTAATTCTCCAAATAAGGCACTTGGACTTTCCACAGTAAAGTGTGGTGCAAAATTTTTGAATTGTCCCGCCTCACGGTGGGACTTAAAGAGGTTTAATTACCCAAGTTTGAGATCGCAAAAAACAAATATTCTTTCCCAATTAATCGTCATGAAGCGAACCAACGCAACAAACATCACTCCGCCTCGCGCCAAACATTTAATGGCAGCTACACTGGACCTGGACCCAAACACTGTTGCACTCGCAGATCAAGAACGCCAACGCACTTTGGTGTTCATTGGCCTCCCGGAAAGCAATGCCGCTCGCCCATCGGAGCGTGTTCAGGAAGACAGGGAAGCCACCACCAAAATCTTGGACCATCTTGAAGTTGAGGCCGAACCAACGGCCGTCTTTCGACTCGGCCGGTACGACCCGCAGCGAACTACTCCACGCCCGCTCAAGGTGGTCTTGCCAACACCCACACACCAACACGTGGCACTCGGAGGATGGAAGCGCGAGCGTGCTCGACTCCGTTCTCAACAGAACCTGACCCGTCTGTTCGTCCGTCCGGCGCTTTCCAAAGAACAACTCAAAGAGGAATACGAAGCGCGTCTCCGAAAACGTCAACAAAACCCAGCTCCATTGGCACCTCCAACACAGCTCTCACAAACGAAAAATGACCAAACTCCCGTTGTTGCAAAGGGTCCAAACCAGAACGAGGACAGTGAAGACATTTCCAAACATCCGGAAGTTTTTGACGAAACAATCCTCGTATGTTATGAAGCATTAAAGTCATCGCCACCAACCGACAAAATTGTTCACCAAATTCAATCGCTCGAAAAACAACACCCTCATCTTTTCAATAAATAGTTCTACCAGACCTCCAACAATTTAATAAATTTACTAATATGCGCAGCCATTTTCAAATTTTACCCCAAAATCTGATTTTTTTATTTTTGAACCTAAGTTCTGCTGATTTTAAAATTTCATTAATTTTCACGTGTTTGATACCTAAAAAGCGGTAAATAAAGATTTGATTGCCTTTTTTGTGCCTATTCGAGGATTTTTGTGCTTTTTTAATGCCGATTTTACGATTTTTTTCTTCCTTTTTATTGCATATTTCGCGATTTTTTAAGCCTAAAATGAATCCCTATTAATTACCAATGCCAAACACAGAAACGAATAAAATTTTTGCGGCCAAAAGGCATTCAATGAAATTTTGACCGGACACAGCAGTGTAAACAAACAAAAAGTGGCCAAGTTGATGAAGCAATTCAAGAAGGGAGCAAAATGCCAAAAGGTAATTGACGGTGCCACGAAATGTCCTAATTGGGGTTCGATTATATAAATTTTTCATTAGAAATTATTTATTTTTGTAAAATTTTATATTTTTATTTAGCTCTACTTTGTTTGGATTGTCACATGAATGACAGAAGAATTGAAAATGATTCCAAATGTGGCAATTATTCCAGTAATTACTGCGCACCCAATTAAGGACCAGCTGGGATGGACATCTTTGAAGGCCAAATAAAAATATAAAAGAAATTATACAATAATATTTGATGATAAAGAGAAGTGCTGCTCGAGACCGAAAATTTCCGAGACTTGACTCGAAACCAAGACTCTCGAGCAGCACTAATGAAGAGAGCGAGCGGACTTTTTTGTGCAAAATCATTAAATAATCAGACAAACAATAATTTTTTCATTTTTAATTTAATTGAAATGAATTTTTTGTTGTTGAGAATTTTGACAAACTGTGCCAATGAAATTAAATGAGAAAAAAATTTTCATGCTTTTAGGCCTTACAATTAATAAAAATAAAAAACAACAAATGCTGGCATTTCCACTCTCATAATTACTTACCGAGTTGATGTCTTTCTCTAAATTGGATGTCATGAAGAGCAAAATGAAGCGATAGCAGATGCCTTTTTTTGTTCTGTTAATATGCTCAAAAAAATAAAAAATATATCAGCCTTAGCACAAATATTCTTTTAATAATTTTTGAAATATGAGACCAAGGGTTCGGGAACGGATCCAGAGGACCGGGATTCAGGATCAACTCCTATTTTTTGGGACTCTATTATGAAGAACTTTTGAAATAATACAAATTCAGATACAGATTGAGATCTTAAAAATCAACCAAAGATTTTTGTGTTAGAAAAACGGAAGTGTAATTTTAATGGTTTTTTTTTAACAGATAAAAGAAATCTGCACAATAGAAAGCTAAATGACTTTATATTTAAATGAAATGGGCTAATGAATAGCGTGGGATGGATTCTGTACATTACTGTATTGTGTCTTACGTACGTCAGTAAAAGTGTTGCCATTTTAATTGGAATGTCGCACCAATTAATTTATGGGGATAAATGAAAAGTACAAATGTTAAGTGATCACATGCTTATTCATTGTGTAGCAAATTATTTCCTTCTTAAAAGTGAATTCACTCAATCATAAAAAAATAATATTTAGAGTTTTCTGTTTACCAATTCAGGGATAATTTGGAAAATGACTACGAAAATTTGTTTTCATTATAGAAAAATCCAAAAAAAAAAAAAAAAATTAAAAAACCATAACAAAAAGGTCGCATTAGTATGTCGAAGAGTGAATTTTCTTTCAAATTTCCAAAAAATTTCTCGGTTATAAATTAAAAAATTTAAGGTTTTTTGAAATTTTTTAATTTTAGTGAGATTTTAGAAAGAAATAAATAATTTTTTCCGCATATGTTTTCACAAATTTTTAATGAACAGAGGGGCGCCGTCGATGAAGATTGGCGCCGCCTGAGAACTTTTGATATTCTTTTGTAACAGATTTTTGCACTAAAAATAACCATTTTTGGAGCATTTATTCGCATTACAAATTCAAAGTAAATGTAAATCAATGAAATAATTGCAATTATCGCTTACATAAATTAATTAAATGGTTATTAAGTGTAAAAGTAATGAAGAATTAATCGAAAATCCGATCGTAAGTAATTAACAAATCCCATTTTAATTGTCTTAAAATCATTAGTCCTTCCCTTCTCATCAAAGTCCTCTTCAATTTTGTCATTCCCTGTCATTTATTTCTTCTCATTTTTGCCTTTTTTGACTTTGTTGGCCAATGCGCGTTTTGCTGGTCGCATTTTTTTGACCAATTTGGCGACGGCACTCATCTGAAAAAATAATCCAAAATTAGGTAGAGGTATACGGTACCAAAACATAAATCAATAATATTATCTAAAAAATAACTAACCGGAAAAGTGACGGCACGCCAAAACAGACGACGGCATTTGGCACGGCCACGAACGGCACTGACCGAAATGCAACCGACAGAAGCAACGCCAATGGCATTGGCATTCGGCTGAGACTGAACCGGCGGCACCGTTTGGTGGACAATCTGTTGGCTGCACTGAGCACAAAGTTTGGCACCAGCAGCAGCAGTGTTCTGCCTCTTTAAAATGATTATTTAGAAAACTATTGAAAAATATTTTGATTTCTAATCAAAATTTGTGGGAATGGATCGTTTTATTAGGCTTACAAAAAAACCCCAAAATTTTTAACCTGTAAAGAAGTCCTTACGAAAAAACTTCAAAAATTTCGAGTTTTTTGCAAATTTCATGTTATGACTTTTTTGTTAATTGTCTAATCGCTAAGCAATAGCTTTGAAGCAATTTCTAAACATGTTCAGCTTTCGATTGTACCAAGTTTGTTGGATTTGGTTTTGACAATGAAAAAAGTGATAGTCCAAAAACTTGGGCTGGCGCCGAAACGACTCACAAAATTTGTGTATTTTTAAATTAAAAGAATTTGTCTTCCAATTTGAAAATTATAAAATATATTTTTATTTCCAAGAAACTCTTTGCGATTTACCCATACGAATTTCGTTATGAATGCTTGCCGTAGTGAAAAGCGCCGACTGTCAAACCATTCCTAAAATTAATTTAATAATAATAATTATTATTTTAAATTATAGATTTTTCCTTATTAAACCCTACTTCAACTTGTTTCTCCGTAAGCCCAATTTCCATGGCCAATTGTGCACATTCAGAAGCACATGGGACTTTTGTTATGGCAAATTTGCGTTCCAATTTGCCTAATTGATCGGCCGAAATGTTTTGTTGTTGCGTCTTCAAATTAAAATTAAGCCAATAAATTCCCAGCCCAATTTCGACTCCAATGCATAATTTTACGCATTTAAATTTCGTCAAATTGTCTCGGCTTTAGAATTAAAAAATAATTACTTAAAATTATTTGTTCCATTTAAAACATCCTCACTAGGGCTGGGAAATTTAGGAAAGAAAAATCGCGAAATAGGCATAAAAATAAAACTCAAAATAGTTATTAAATAGGTACAAAAACCCTGAAATAGGTAAATAAATTTTTTTTTACAAAAAGCAAACAAATTTTGCTTCTATTACTGTCTAAACGAATATTTTAAATATTTCTCCATAATAGGTATGACAAATATCGTCGTATAAGCCCCAAACAAAGTGGAAAATGCTGTTTTCGTGCTTATATGTGCGTATTAAGTGCGCAAAAATTTTAGGTATTACCTAAATTTCAGCCCTAATTATCACTATTTTCCCCAAAACCGCTCAATTAAGGCCACGGCACGTTTGGGCCCCAGCGGTTTTTTGGCTATAACTTTTTTCTTTGTCAACCAAATTCAAAATTGTTGGTATCATTCAAAAACTGTCTCACCGTTTGCTGGATGACCTGCTTGTTGTCAGTGTGTTGTTCAAGCCATTTGGATAACAACAGTTTTATTTTGCACATGTTTTTGAAGGACATTTGCCTTCAAAGAGACAGACTCACCATTTGTATCAGCAAATTCTGTCGTCAATTCCATCCCCCCCCCTGCCATAAATCCATTTGGCCGTTGTTCCTTGCCCCTCCCCGGGACAAGGACAATTCGTCAGTGGATATTCCGTTAGTGAAGGACAATCCGTCAGTATTTCTACATAGTTCTTAATACTTCAATATAATTGAGTATCTTATTTCATAAGTTTTTTTATAAAGTAATACAAATGATTATTTCTCTTTTTTAACGATTTGAATTCATTTTCAAACTGATTTTAAATAAAATATGGTGTTTAAAACAAATTTTGCTGACGGATTGTCTGTCCACTGACGGATTGTCCGGGAGCTTCTCCCCACCCCCTCTCTGTTACAATGCTTCGAAACGGCAAATTGTCGTTTGGGAGTACACTTGGCCACAAAGTTCGGCCAGTTGCTGTCCCACTTCCGCCTCGGTGAAGCCGAGCTGAACACGCCGCTGTTTGAACATCTTGGCAAAGTTCTCCAGCTCCTCTTCCGTCGGCTCCGACTCCAGCGCCGTCGTGCCAATGCCCTCCAAAATGTTTGTTTGTTGTGAATTTTGTTGTTTGCCTTCCATGGTGTCTTTTTGTTCATTAGCCTCCGTTTTGCCCACATTTTGTGATGGTTTTTGATCGCTCATGTCACTGAATTTTAAACATTTTTAAATAAATTTAATAGCTTTTTTAAAGGGTAACTCATTAATTACCTAACACCATCATTTTGTTCCGCTTTTTGTCCAATTGGCTCCGTTTTGACGCCCAATTGTTGCTTTTTATGATGGACACTGTGTTTCAATTGAAAATTTAATCATTATTTTTGTATAAGCTAATTAACTAATATGTTCCTTCTGTTGTATTTGCAGTTTCCATTGGTCTCGTCGACTTTCCAACCATTTTTCCTTGGCTTTTTTTTCTTCTTGTCTGTGTTGTGCTTGTCGATTTAGGAACCAGAACTAATTAATTATTTTAAATAATTAAAATATATATTCAAATATTGAATTCATTTAAATATTCATTTCCCTAAATACATTGACTTGCTGCATCTCAAGGCCCAGTTGCTTGGCCCAGTTTCCCATTTGAACTGGATATGGATAACGTGTTTCGCTAAATCTGCGCTCCAATCTTTCCAATTGATCAGCCGAAATGATTTGTGGTTGTACCTTAAAATTATATTTTTTGTCATAGTAATTTTAAATTTATTTTTGAATTACTTTTTATAATTTTTAATTTTTTAAATATTTAATAAATTAATAATTTCTATTATTATTTTTGTTTTGATAATTTGCCAAACATTGTTCTGCTGTTTGGCTTTTGCTTGAAGTTGCTTTTCCTCACTGCGCTGTACACGTCGAAAACGGAACCATTTCTAAATAATTTTAAGCAATTAATTAAATTTAAAAATTTAATTGTCCCTAATTACATTGATTTGCTTCTCCGTTAGGCCCGTTTCCTTGGCCATTTCTTCTCGCATAAAAATGTCCGGGTATCTTATCGTCTCAAATTCGCATTCCAATTTGATCAATTGTTCAATCGAAAATTTTTGTTTATGTGCCTAAAAATTAAAATTGATATATTAAATATTGATATATTTCATGACATTTTTCATCACTCTTTCCATCAATTTTCGGTGCCATTCTTTGCGTTGTTCTTCGAACCATTCCTAATTTAAAAAAAATTGTATTAAAAAGTATTTTTCTTAAAACTTAAGACCCATACATCGACTTGCTTATGCGTAAGACCCGTCTTCTCTGCACATTTTTCAATAACAGCGAAACTCGGGAATTTTGTCTTCAGCAAATTCGTCATCCATTATTTCCAATTGATCGGCCGAAAAGTTTTGTTTCGGTGGCTTTAGTAAATTGAAAAACATTTTTTGGGGAGTTATTCAATCAAAATTTTTGAAAAATTTAATCATTTATACCACAGTTTTTTGTTCAATCGCCTCCGTTTTGGCAACATTTTGTGGTGATTGCTGTTTTTCGTGTCGGACACTGAATTTTAATTTTTTTTTTTTATAGTAATTTTCGAAATTTTTGATGGGTCATCATCGTTCATTATAATTTTTAGTTACTAAGGAATTCTTTTTCTCCATTGATTGCGCCGCCATTCGAACCATTCCTTAATTAGATCATTAATTAATTAATTAATTATTTGGTTATTTTTATTTTTTTAAATTTAATTAATTACTGTAATTTCTCACTTTCACTTGCGTTTCCGTAAGGCCAATTTCCTTAGCTAAAATTTCACGATCAGGAGCAGCTAAGTAGTTCGTTATGGCAAATTTGCGTTCCAATTTGTCCAATTGGTCGGCCGAAAAGTTTTGTTGTTTAGCCTTGAAAATATTATTTTAAAAAACGCAGAAATTTTTATTTTATATTCAAATTTGATAATCCTAAAATAAATTTGTAAATGAATTTTGTTTACTTCACCGCCTTCCATCGTGTCCATTTGGTTAAGACAATCGGTGGCAGAAAGGGATGGAATTTCAAAAAAGCTCAAAAAAAAAAAATCAGTAATACAGTATTTCTAAAATAACGGTTCTGTAGCATTAAGTATTTATTGTACATGGTACAAAAGGCCAAAATTACATAAGATCCTCGGTCTTAATTCATCAACACAGTTTCTCGAAAGGTTTAGAAACATTGAAAAATTTTGGGAAATTACAATTTTTACGGTAGCGGCGAGGGTCCTATCCGGAAATCTGGGTCGGGGAGCGTAAAATATAATTTGAAAATTTATGTCCGCATTGATGAGAAAAATTTATCCTAAAAATGTTTTTTTTTATAGATTTTTGAGAGCCTGTGAATTTTTAAATTTTCTAATAAAAAACGAATTTAATAACAAAAAAAAAAATTCAAAATGATTTTTTTTTTGCTAAAAACTTCAAATGCTTCTTTCCAAAAAAAAAAAAACTTTAAACCTGAAAAAAAAAGATTTCACAAGTTGTTGAGAAGCCAATCCTTACAGTGTAACAAAATGCTGGTTTCCCTTCGGGTAGGAAGATTGGGGAGAGGGGAGCCCGGTATCGGGGGGCTAAAGCCTAATTAAAGGTCGAAATCCTATTGCAATGGGCGTCGTTTTGTGGCACAATTTCTTTCTCTTCTCCTCCTCATCCTCCACTCATTTTCGTCCATTAATATTAACCCCACAAAATGTGTGCTGTGTCTCCTCAGTTGGGACTTTGCTGGGAATGGGCGTTAATCAAAGCAAAAAATGTATTGGTTTGACCTAAAAAAAGACATTCACTGTCAATGAAGCAAAAATTTCTGAAGGGACGCCATCCAAACAAAAAATAGATGCCAAAGAATTTGGAATCGGTAAATACAGTAAGATTTATATGCATGGATACCGAGAGTTTACCGTAATTAAAACATTTTTTTTGAGCTTTTCGTTTATTGTTCCAAAATGAAATGTTTTTTTGTTCGTTTTTCCGTCTCTCCGTTTTTCGCCATTCATTAAAAGTTGCGAATACATATGCCCTGGAAATGAGCATTGATTTGCCAGAGGGTGTTCATGAGAAAATTATATCTAAAATTAAAAAAAATATTGGACAATAATTATTTGCGTTCGTTTGAGCCAAATATTCTCGGGGGCGAAAACGGCCAGTGCCGAAATGCCTCTGACTCGATTGAGGTCAAACCAATAATTTTGCTGACTAACCAACGCACATTCCCAGCACAGAAGAGAGGGCAATGTTTCAATTTGTGGTGGTTAATAATAAAAGAAAATGAGTCGGAGGAGGGGCAAGAAAGAAGGAATTGTGCCATGAAGAGAAGGAAATTGTGCCATGAAGATAAGGAAATTGTGCCATGAAGATAAGGAAATTGTGCCATGAAGCTCGGCATTAATTAATAAATTATCGATGCATATTTTTTATTTTTTAAAAATCGTCAGAAAAATAAATTATTGGGTTGACATCACCCAAATAGGCACTCACAGAGAGAGACATTACATTTTATGGTGGGACGCATACGACAAATAAATGCCTAAATTGGAAATGGTACGATAAGATATGCTTGGACTTTGATGAGAATTTGAAAATAATTTTTTTAAATTTTTATGAGCAAAACCGCACGGTATCATTTGGTATCCCTAAACGATACAAAAATGTAAAAAAAGTAAAGATGTACAAAAATGTGTGTCAATGAAGATTAACAAACAATATTTAAACTCATACCAAACACTTAGGACTCTTGGGAATATGATTTTAATAAATTTTTTAAACTTGGCAATGGCGGGGAATTACATAATTAGATTGCTGCATTAGGTAGATTATTTCCATAATTTAATTGTGCGTATAAAAAAGATGTATTTTGATTTATTTATGTATCTTCTAACTTTGATTCTTAATAATTTTGTTGGGGACGAGATGAAAAGATTAACTTTTGGTCTGCATTTTTTAAAAATTTCTTCTGCAATATTTTTGAACTCTTTCTATTCTTTTAGTATGTTTTTCTGATACAATATTCCATATTTCATAGGCATATTCAAAGTGAGGCCTAACATAACTTTTATATGCAAGTGATAAACTACTGATATTCCTTGTTCTTAGTGTTTTAAAATTTTATATGCATTTTTTGTAATATACTTTTGAATTGAAACTCAATAAAATTTTTGTTTTCATTTTCTGCCTATTATTTTGGATAGTGATTGGGCCCTGGATCATTAGGGGGGGGGGGGGGGCAGTGATCAGAGTGAACATGGTGGAGTAAAGTAAAGATTTTCAAGTTACGATTCAAAAACTTCTGGATTCAATTGATAATTACAAAAATTTCACACAACTGATCAGTGATCACTGTATGTGCCCAATGGTCCATTTCCCAAATGATCGGCAACCACACCCAAGTCGAGTGATTAATTAGTTAATTAAAGCGAATTTGCTTACTTTCGTTTTCTCCACATATTTCCATTGCATTCGCAAAAAATACAGAATGCCAAGCTGGGCTTCATATTTATCAAACAAAAATTGTTTTTCTCATTAATAATTAATAGGGATGGGACTTTTATGTAAATACATATTTTTTCATGAATTTTCCATGTTCTAATTAGTAGGAATAAATAAAATACTAAAGTGTGGGGTGATTTCTAAGCCTATTTAGGTCATTTTATGGCATTTTGTGCCTATTTCACCTTTTACTAAGAATTTTTTCCAAAAAAATAACAATTAAAATTTTTTTTACATATTTTCGTACATATTTGTGGGTTTTTGTGCATATTTCATACATATTTTAATTCAGCAGAAAAACATACGGATTCATTTCCAATAGTAAAGGCAAAGAAAAGGCAATGATTTAATAGTAAAAATATTGGAATAAAATAATTCATTATTTCTTATGCCTTTTTTTGCCTTTTTCGGGATTTTCGTGCCTTAAATGCCTTTTTTGGCATTTTGCCGTTTTGGTGCCTTTTTTGGCATTTTTCCGAAAAATTCCATTAAAAATACAATAAAATTGGGATAATATACCCCTAAGAATGACCTGAAAAAAATTTCAGAAAATAAACTCCTAAGAATTGAAAAATTTTCTCAAAAATTGATCGCCAAAAATTTAATTTTTTTTTTCTTGATAAAAAATTTTAGGTTAAAAATTTCCTTATTTGATAAACAGTATAAAATATTTAATAATCATTTAAATGACCAAAATGAAGGTATTTGGTTAATTTTTACGTGTTTTGTTCACTAAAAATCCGTAATAAAACATTTTAAATCAGGGCTTCGATCTCAAAATTTTTAAAATCCTCATTTCAGCCATAAAAAATCCTCATTTGCCACTAAAATACCTCAAAAAATCCTCATTTGGCATGAAAATTCCTCATTTTTTTAAACATCATAAATTGCGAACAAAATTAGTTAACTGTCATACTTTTCGTTTGAAACAATCAAATTCATCAATTTCTTGTCATTTATAAGCATTTTATGGAAGTCTGAGCACGAAAATCGAAGTTGCACTTCACTTGGGCCAAGGCTTTCACTGTGTCCACGTGTAATGAATTTCGTTTATCTGTCCACTGATGTGAGACCCACAAAAAATTGTTTTTTTTTTGTGCGCGATCTTTCCAAAAAAAACTTTTTGGGAACGTTGGGAGGGGTCCGGCAGTGCCGATAGGCGCTGCCGGAATTTTTTTGAGATTTTGAGTGCGATTTGTTAACAGATTTTGTCAAAAAAATGATTTTGACTGAGGATTTTTCGAAAAAATGTTTAAGATTTGAAGAAAAAGTTCGAACATTTTGCCAAATATACCTAATTTTTCAAAAAATCATGCGTTTTTGTCACTTTTTTATCAAAAGACCACAAAAATCCTCAAATTTCTCAAAAGACCACAAAAATCCGCAAATCCTCATTTTCCAAAAAAATCCTCCTTGACCCTCTAAAAGACCACAAAATGAGGAAAAATCCTCAGATATCGAAGCCCTGTTTTAAATGCCTTTTTTCATGCCTTTTTCGCGATTTTTGGTGCCTTTTTTGCGAGCTCTAATAATTATCAACCCCAAAATAATTGAATGATCACACCTAAAGAAATGTTTTCTCCTTTAATTAATCAAATTTTAAACATTCGGGCGAACCGTCCCCACTACCATGTAAAAAGGCAGAAAAACAAATCGCAAAATAAGTTATTAAACAAGCATAAAAATAAGCAAATAAAAATTTTATTAACACTTTTTTGGTTGCAAAACACATAAAAGAATATATTAAAATCAATATCTGGAAAAATTTTTCATTTTTCAGGCTTTTAAATGGCCCGGGGATTTTTTTAATCAATTTTTCACTATAATGGTAATTTATTTGAGTGAATCAATTGTTCACTATTGAGTAAATCAATTTTTCACTATTAATTAATTTTTTTATTTTTAATAGGATTTTATTGGATAAATAATTTTAAGCATAGTTTTTTTTTTTGTAAAATACTAGTGGCCTATTTCAATTTACGTCATATCCATATCACTTCTCTGACGTCATATGTATCGCGGATGTGACACCAGATCAGAAAATTTTGTCTCAATAAAATCATATGACATCAGCCAAATTCCATTTCAATTAAAATTTGCAACCGAAATATGAAATCAGGGAAAACCTTTTTTGTTTGACGTCAATTTTGTTTTAATTCATTTTCCAGACGTCAGGGGCCTATTTCAATTTCCGTTATCTCATTATCTGGCGTCATATCGCTGACTTCTACCCATATGTCCACCGGCGGAGTAGATCAGTTGGACCGTCACGTTTGGGCCGGCACGGTAGTGCCCCAACATGTTTTCACAATAACTTTTTTTGTCACCTAAATTAAATAATCTTGGTATCATTCGAAAGCTCTTAACATGCTCAATAAGCCTTACAAAAAACAAAAAAATTTCTTGCATAAGTCTTTAGGAAAAGATTTCAAAATTTTTTAATTTTTTTTTTAGCAATTTTCATGCATAACTTTTTTGGTAATTGTTTAATCGCGAAGCAATAGCTTAGAAATCTAACATATTAAGCTTTCGAATGATACCAACAATGTTGGATTTGGATGACAAAGAAAAAAGTTATAGAAACTTATAGTGGAAAAACATGCTGGGACCCAAACGTGCCGGCTAAAAACATGACGGTCCAACTGAGGTGCACCGTATGTCCGTCCACGCATCATATACTCTTGAAAATTAGCAAAAATTTTTTTATTTAATATGTTTTAAATAAAATTTAGATGTTTAAATTTATCTGATGGTTCGAATATTTGGGAACTTTATTCTTCTCAAAAATCGAGTCCATTGATCTCAATTCAAAAATATTCAGCAGATGCGTCAATTAAAAGTTTTGATTTCATTCTGTTTACATTGAATTATAATTATTATAATTAAAAACTTTGTCTTGGCGTGCCGCGGCTTTTGGCTTTTTACTAGTTAGTAATTACCATTTGCGCAATGACATTCAATCATTGTCAGTAGACGACAATCGGCTTATTCTTATAATTTTTACTTAGTTCATAAATTTTTTCAACCAAAAAATTAAATTTCTTTATGCCACGAAAAAGACAATCGGTGGTGCAGTAATTTTTATATGTAAAATATACTTGGGAAACTTTTGACTATATTACGTTAGGGAAAGATTGAAAAACCTGACGCCATGACAACTCGTACAAAAGGCTACTAAACTCGTACAATTGCTTAAGTTGGGCATGGGCTTTAGGCTTAGACTTAGGCCTAAGCTTTCTTCCTGTCCTATGCTTATGCTTGCTTGGGCCTAGGCTTAGCTCAAGCTTGTAAATTACTAGTGTTGTCGCAATTTGAAATTTATTCTTTTCATTCAAAGTGTTTTATTCTGCACATTCGCATTGACATTAAGCATTCAGTTTCTGATTGTTGCTTTTTGTGGAATACAACGATGGGCCTCTTTTACACTATTACTCGTAAAATTTTATGTATTTACAATTATTAATTAATACAATCTGTCGTTAGATTTTCTAAATTTTTATTAATTAATAATTTAAATGTTTTAGAAACAAAAAATTGGTTTAATAAAAATTTATATCAAAAAATACAGAAGTTCCACGAATTTTTTTGGTATTATTTAAAATATAAGAATCTTTAAGAGAAAATACAAAAATTTTGAGATTAGCACAATGTGAGTGCTTGGAAATGAAATTTTTCAAATCATCATTTGACTAATAAAATAAAATTTTATTTGTGTGGTTTTTAAATAGGGTAGAAAGAGATAAACCGTCACGACATAATTTGTAAAAAATAATAATATTTAATTTAGTTAATAATCTTCTTTCTTACAACATACACCATTTACATTGGCCATGTTCTGTTTGTCGAGCGTACAATGGCCACAATTATGGCCAACAAATATGAAAGTGTCAAAAACAATTGGTTCAGTGCCAGTTGGTTCATCATTTTTGTAATTGTTAATTGATTTTTTTAGGGTATAAAGAATATAGATAATTGTTTTTATTTTATATTTATTTAGACTGTTTACAGCTTCATTGTTGCTTTTAAGCAAGCAAATACGAATTCATTATCAACATTTACGATTGTTTAAGCGTTTCTATCTTTGGTCATCAGCTTTCTTGAAATTTTTGTAATAAATTTTGCACAATTTTTAATTTTTAAATTTTTTAAAATAGACATTTTCAATGCTGAGTAAATACAATGCAAATTTGTTTAACAAAAATTTGAAATGTTCACACAGCAATGGGCATAATTTGACTGAACGTTATCAGGTCTAAAAATTAACAATATTGATTCCGAATTAATTAATTATTTGAATTCTTGAAGTTTTTAGTTGGCAGAAAACATCCGAACAGGCCATCAACTATGGCCAACTTTTCTACTTCATTTTTTCATTATAGGCTGGGCGTCCATCTTTATTATTTTGAATAAATATTTTATAAATTCTATTATATATGTTTTGTTGGTGCATTTACATTATTTATTTTTATCATTTTGCCTTTTGTTGATTGAGTACACTCTGATAAGGTGATTAAATAGTAATTATTTCTTTTTCTATTTATTTTAAGTTTAGTCGTCATCCAATCTTGCGCCAAAATGCCATGCAAATTTTGAAAAAAATTTTCAACAATTTTTCCATGCAAATGCCATGCTTCAATCGTGTCAATAATAATGCAAAACAACCGACAATTGGTAGCATTGACGGAATAAATTTGCCAACAAATGATTTGATGAATGAAACTGATCAACATTTCAAAATGTTAAAAGAACTGTGGTGATTATGACAATGGACCAGAAAATGTTTTAATTAGTTATTTGCTAACTTTGAACCAGCTCGAATTGCAATATTTTTACATTGAATTTTAACTTTTCGAATAAAACTTCAAATTTTTCAAATCCGTTTCGGAATGCAGTCCACATTACTTGTGTCATTAACACAAAATATTGTTACCAGTCCTAAAATTTTTTGGAAATTCAACATTTTTTTTATTTTAAATGATCTAAATGTAATTAATCATAAACCCTAAACAATGGAAAATTCATTTTGAGTATGTTTAATATACACAATTAATTCATTTCTATCAATTAAAAATGCAATGAATGGGAAAATTGAAAAACAATAGTATAATTGGACATACTATGTAAATTAATTCAGTAGCTAAAAAATCTAGGCTTACTGGGGCCTGAATTTAAGCTAAAAACTGGGACCAGGATTGACCAAGACCCGATTACAAAAATTTTTTGCTTCCTACTTTCAAATATTTGACCCCAAGTCGAAGCAATCAACAAATGGAAAATGTGTTCAAATTAGAGAGTAGATGCTTTTAAATTTTAACACAAAAAATTTGTGTTTTCAAAATATGCTATTTTACTAAATTCAAATCAGCGAATAAATAAAGTCATTTGCACAAAATTAAATTTATTTTATTTACACTCTCAGACACAAATGAAAACAAAAGTCAAATGCGAACTTTGAATGTGTCCAAATGCTTAGCTAAACACATAATTAATTTGAAGTGATTTCTAAGGCATCGATAGAAATGTGAGAAAATACATTTATGAAAATGTTATGTTTATATGTGAGTTTGATGAGTTGGGGAGTTGGAAAAAAGTGAACGGAAGGAATTTGTCGGAGTAATGGCACGGAAATTGCCGCCGCAAGAATGGGCTCCTTCTTATCCATGCAAATCAGGGAGATCGCCGACATTGTCAATCTAAAAATGGAAATAATGATATTAACGAAAATAAAGAATATGGCTTAATATAAATTTATTTGTACTCATTTTTTGTACTAATTAAAACAGTTCGGCAGTGGTTGTTGTACTGTGCTGAGTTATATAGTATAAAAATCATCAAATGAAAATTTTCAACCTGCCCATAACTTTGCTCAAAAGCAACCAATTTTAATTCTTGGTATCATTTGATAGTCCTATGAATTTCTTTATTAGCATGCAAATTTTCAAAAAACTTAGGGCTATCGAATGATACCATGAATTAAATTATTTGGTTTCTTTTGAACAAAGTTATGAGTAAACGCGTTTATTGATGGGTTTTTAATGACATAGCACATTTGTGTGCCACGAAAAGAATGACATAAAATTAACAGGGTTTTGTAAAAAAAACCGTTTCACCTACATCAGTTAATTCCTGGTAAATGCTCGCCATTAGGCCGTCCCAATGCTCGCATAATTTGACATCGTTTTCAAATTCCACTCGGCAGATATCCCAATCCTAAAATTAGTGAAATTGAACACTATACTTTGGAAAGAATGGTCAAATGTTTTGTTTTTTATGAAATCCCTTACACAGCCAGGGGCATCCAGCTGAAGGAAAGTAAAGCGGCATTCAAACATTTGCGAAATTTGATGAGCAATTTGCTCAGTTCCAAAATGATTACGAATTTGTTCTCGCTGTAAAAATGAAAGTGTAACATTTAAATAAATATGAATTAACCATTTATAATGTTATTGTTATTAACAATTATTTATTTTATTAGGTTTCCGCTATTTGTACCACCTTATTCTGCTCTCCCGGTGTGCGCAAAGAAACGAAGTAACCAATTCGATTGTCGATGTTCATTTGATATTCATTGCCCATGCCAAGGTTTAAAAGAGCGTAAAAGAATTGCATTCCACGGCGGTGGGTTTCAAAGCGAGGGATAATAGCCCGACAATTGTTTGGTCCGTATTCAGCTGAGTCCTCGCGCTGATCGATGGCCTGTAAAAACATTTATCTGCTTAATATTTGATCCTCGGTCAACCCATGCTAAATTGTCAATTAAATACAAAAAAACAAAACCATCGAATGTTTGCCTTGTGCCCCTAATCTCCCGAAAACCTCCCTCTACTAATTTAAATTATAAAATTATCCGCCCAAAAACGAATTAAAAAATGTTCCAACTTTGATACGCCAGTAAAGAGCACGTTTGGTTTTACGTAAAAGTAAATAGCACAAAAAATTTGTCGAAATAAAACATTCTCGACAAAATGAGCCCGTAACAAAAGTGGATAATTCGCTGATCAGCTCAGCGGGAAGACGACGACGGCAACGAAATGCCATCAGCGGTGAAAATTGTCAATGATCAAACAAAATCACCAATATATTGGCCTTTCATAAACCATATGGTAATCGTAAAAAATGTCGAAAGACCGAAAAAAATTCATCTAAATTTAATTCTAAAAACGATTTCAAATTACGAAAAAGACGGAGAGCCAATTTTTAAGGGACTGCCATTAAATGGAAACGGGGTTAAACAAAAAGCCTTGTTTCCCAGCACTGATTAGTTTAGAATGTATTTAGGGGTGGATGATTTGGCTTTTCCCAGAAAATATTACCATTTCCTCGTCCAGTTGCACGGAGACCATGGTAGAGAACAAATGAATAGATTAGTCGGGGCATTTCGCGTGTAAATAAAATTGCTTTTAATTTTAACCAAAATTGAGCTGTAAATCTGCAATTATAACATAATTTCGTTTAATACACCTTACTTGATTTTTCCCACATTTTTTTTTATTCTCTTGGTTAATAATCTGAGACTGTGAGCTCTGTGATGTTTAAGAGTGGTGGAGGATCAGTAATTGCAAAAACTTGCTTAGGGTTATTTGAAAAAAAGCATATGCAAATGAGACAATTTTGCCTCCCTAATAAATTTTTCAAATTTTGCAATGGAATTTGATGGATTGTAGATTTAAAATTTATATGTCATTTTTAACTAGAGTGCCACGGGGCCGGTACCGGGCCGGGAATTCCCGGTCATCCGAGGTCCCGGTTCCCGGATTTTGAAAAGCCCAGGTCCCGGTCCCGGTAGGGCAACCGGGAACCGGAAAAATAAGCACTGGTAAGAATGGGGGTCTGAGTGAAAAATTAGTGATGTGAATTGGAGTGAAAGGAAAAAATTAAAAAAAAAAATTAATATGTTCTTTAAAAGTAACAATGCCCAAGTGCGCAATGGCCTAGAAACTAGTTTCCTTGACTTTCCCTTCTTCTTTCCACTGGTTCAATCCCTCTACAGAAATTAAATTATTTTGAATTTTCTTTTTGTATACTCGTGGGTTTCCTATAGAGAAAATATGATTACTCATAGGTTTTTTTAAATTGATAAAATCCTACCAATTGAGCTTAATAATCCCAAAAACCAACCTTTTTTTTTGTTGAAAATCTGTTAACAAATTACACTCAAATTTTCAAAATTTCCCACGGCGGCGCCTACGGCACCGCCGGACCCCTTCTTTCCCAAAAGTTTTTTGAAAAAGCGCGCCGAAAAAAGGTGATGTGAAAAGCAAATATTAATTTATAATAATATTCAATCATTTAGTCCAAAAAATGATTAATTGATTGAAATAATTAAAGAAATTTGTTTGAAAATTTTCATTAATTTAATTTAGCTTTAACTTTTGGGTTTATTAAATAAAAAACAAAATAAAAATTTAATTTTTATTATTTTCAGTTGAAAAAATTAAAATTTGAATTTTTTTAAAAATTTTTGAATTTTTTTGAATTTTTTAAAATTCCCGGTTGGTCCCGGTTCCGAAAAAATCGAGGTCCCGGTCCCGGCTTCTCAGGTCCCGGCAAGTCCCGGTCCCGGTTTTTGCAAAAATTCCCGGTCCCGTGGCACTCTATTTTTAACTTAATCTAATAGCGATAATCCGGATCTTGTGATATATGACGGTTTTTCCGTAAAACGCGATCTTCCAAATGATCAGTTTCCTTCATACGCTTTTCGGCAAAAATGGTTCGAACGCAGTCAATTTAAATTCTTGGTCAAGACCTAGGCCGCCACAGTTCACCAAGCTCAGAGCCGCAGTGGAATATGTTACATAAATAAAAATAAATTACAAGGTTGTCTGAATGTTCGGCATTAAAATTTTAGCGAATATAAAAATGTGACATTCTTGCGTTTTATGGGTCAAAATTTCTTCATAGATTTGTTTATTAAACAAGCAAATGGGCCAAAACCGGTAATTGGCTATAATTAATGAAGTTACGTAGAAAATGAAAATTATTTTACCAATTATCAACAAAATTATATGTAAATCCATTTCTTTAATTTTTGCTTTTTATGCACAGTCAATTCTCAAAAATATTTATAAAAAAAATTGTTTTAACATTAAAAATAAAAATTGCATTTAACATAAAAATGCAATAAAACAATGCTGATTTAAAAATTGATTTAAAAATACTTTTTTTTATTTAATTTTTCTCGAGTATTTTATGTATCAAATAAATAAAATAAAATAAATTAAAAATTAAAAGTTTTTAACAATTTTTTGATAATTGTCTTGGCATAAAAAGCAAAAATAAATATTAATTAAAATAATTGCATCTAGAGGATCAGAACATGGGGTTTAAAAAATGCAGACTAGCACACTACCACTTCACCAATGGACACTGCACGAGTTGCAAATAATTATTTGGTTTGTTTATTCATTTAAAAAGTTTGGCACGTTATAACTCGGCATTCGTGCTTAGTTTAGACATTTTTCTTAAGAACACATGAGTGTTTTCTATCTACCCACCAAGTTTCATTCGGAAATCCCACGAACACCTGGGGGCCTTCCTTAGTTAGCAAAAATGAAACAAAAAATATATACAGTAGTGTGATTCGTTTCTTGTGTTGTTGTTAGGTTATGGACTCAGAGTTTGCTACCTCCTCTCGCGGTTGAGTCCAAAACAGAATTAAATTTCATATTTTAGTCTTAAAAATTAAAATGATGACTTTTATAAACAATATGGAATGACTCTGGCAAAAACAGACGTAAGTTTGTCGCAAGTTTTGGGTTCAATATGTAAATTTATTATTTTTTTCCTTGCGTTTTAACGAGGAAAAAGTCGAACGGATGGTCGGCACGTAAAACTGAGTTTCGCCCGTGGGAGCAATTGATCCGGAATTTAGCGTGCTGAGACGGACCTAAAAAAGGATCAGCATAACGGGAAAGGGTTTAATTGATCGAGAATAGGCATGCTATTTTCAAATTTTCAAATGACTACTTTCTTTAATCATCAAATTTCCACCATATTAACGACATTAGAAATTTATTTACATATAATCATTGTATAATTTTATTGTAGCACCCATGGATGGATATTCTCCATTTTTATTGCTTAGCATTATGTAAAATAGTGATGCTTAACTAAATGAATTACATATTTTATTATAATTCAATGAATTATTATTTAAAAATATTATCATAATATTAAGAATTCTTTAAAATATGTAATTAGTTAAGCATCGATATTTTATATAATGCTAAACAATAAAAATGGAGAATATCCAATGAACAATTTTTTGAAAATTTCTCACTTTACCCATTTTGTAATATTATTTTAGAAAATTCCCATTTTCAAATTATTAATCGAATTGAAAAGATGAAAGAAAAATTATTAATCTTAATGAGAGAACCCTTATTACTAGGGCCCGGATTCTTAAGTTTTTGCTTATTTTTTCTGCGGCATTAACTCGACGAGAAATGCACGAAAAACACATTTTTTGTTCGAGAATTTGTGTTTTAATGCAGCGGACACTTTTGCATGAGATAGAAAATAATCATTTTTGCTGGAATTCATAGGTTGTTGCTAATGAATCTGAGTTTATGTGATCACAACTATCCAATATTTTTGAGGCAGTTCATTTGGCTCGTCTTCTCAACTTGGAAGTAGACAGAATTTTTCACTTTTAAATAAATGATAAAAATTAGATTTTTAAAATATTTTAGGAATTTGCCAATCGTTGTTTGGATTACATTGATACCAAAGTTGAAACTCTGCTCAGAACTAATGAACTTTTGCAAATTGACCAACAATTTTTGTGCGAAATCTTTGGGCGGAAAAACCCGCAAATTAATGCCGAAATTTCACTTTGGAATGCCGTAAATTTTCCGGGATATCCTAAAAAAGAATTTTGATCAAAAATTCGAATCGTTATGAACAAAGAAACGACCGAAAAGCGGAACACATATTTTAAATATATGAATAGTGATGTAGTGATCACATTTTGAGTTTTATAATCAAAAAATGCAAACAAATTTCAATATTTAACGGAAGAAGGATTATATAACAAGAAAGAGGACAAAGTGAAATTGGCCATCGCTGTTTCCTATGACGAACGAACAAATTAGCAGCGAAAATGATGACAAATTGCTGAAGAACAAAACATTTGTTGACATTATTTATTTTTTATTGAAAATTGTTGACTGATGAGGGAAGGGTTGAGGGGTGATAAATTGAGTATTTGTTAATTCATTTTGAAATTTAATGAGAGTCAAAAAACGAATGCCAGCTTTTGTAATTGGAAGTTCAAATTATTGTACCTATTAATTAGTATGTTATATGTTTATAAACTCGTGAATCCGGTAAAATCTGTCTTTTTTTCCGACTCAAAATGTCATCGTGAAATCACGGGTAACCATGACTAGGGCTCAAATTTTTAGGTTTTAGCCTATTTTTTTCCTGCGCTCCAGTGGCCTGAAACACGAAAAAAAAAATGACGGGCCGCAAAAGTCCGAGTCGAAATGTGGGGTAACCAACGATGGCTGGAAAAAAATTAGGAATTTTTTTCAAAATTTGGTTGTTCCTTTAAAATAGGGACGATTTTTTCAGAACTCTGTAATTTTTTGAACTTCTTCGTGGTAAACTGAAAATCCTTAAATGGCTTAAATCGAGTAACTTCAAAAATTTTTTTCTAGGGGTTGTGACTATTTTTTCGTGAAAAACCATTAAACACTTTTCGTCATTTTTGAGAGAGAGCGAATCAATGGCCAAAAGCGACGGACGGATTTATTTGGAAGACATTAATTGACCACTAATCGTTTTTTATTATGCTACCATTTCCATTTGATCAGATTTGTCTATAATATGTTCCAAATATCTGTCTGATTGTACTTAATTTAATTAGTCGGTGTATAAATATTTGGATAATTTGGGAAAATTTGGAATTTCTGTAATAGTATGCATTGTCAAAGGTGCGTCTTTTTGTCGTACGGGTGGAGATTTTAAATTTTAGGATTGAGATGGTAGAAAACCATTCTCAAAAGGGTCCCCAAAATTTCTTATTTCCAAATCAAAAGTGGACCCCCCCTTTAAATTGACCAACAAAAAACTTTTAAATGCTTCATCCCTAATCTGTTTTGTTTTTTGTCGACACCTACAGAAATGCCTTTTTTCTGTATAAAAACACTTGGAAATCGTCTAAGTCAATCACTTTTCGTCTCTACATCTTTTTTGATGAATCTACTCACTACACATAATTCCTCACATATTTTTCCCCAAATAAAAAGTCATGCATTTTTCATTTCTAATATTCTTTTGATAATAAGATTGACAAATGAGTGTAAATATTTTCTTTTGAATGGTCGTTTTTTGAGCTTTTAGCAATTTTGAAAAAGCTTGTAACGCAAATTTCGGACCAGAAAATTTTCGCGCCGCTGTTTTCGCGCGTAGGGCGAGTTTTTGGATTCGAACTTTTTTTTTGTCGGTAAAATCTAACCATCTTGGTACCATTCGAAAAACCTTCACAAGCTTTGATCTTCTGGCCTGTAAAAAAACTAGTAGAAAAAATTTCAAAATTTTTGCAATTTTCAGTTATAACTTTTTTAGTAATTGTCTAATCGCCAAGCAATTGTTTGATTTGGTCGAAGAAACGAATTCGAACCCAAAAACTATGGCTGGCGCAAAAACAGTATTCCGAAAACAATCCCGACCCGCCAAGCTTTACATAAATATTTTTTTACATCCAAAATCATTTTCCTCGTTTTTACTGAAAACATAAGCATTCTCATT
This sequence comes from Heterodera schachtii, assembly GCA_023374025.1. NCBI lineage: Eukaryota > Metazoa > Nematoda > Chromadorea > Rhabditida > Heteroderidae > Heterodera > Heterodera schachtii. Next base: position 284,763 of record SIJG01000005.1, read on the forward strand.
AACAATGTTTATTTGTTTTTTGTTTCTTTAATTGAAACCAAGTTTTTGTCAAAATTATGACTTTTTGCGTAGTTTAGGCAAGACACTAACTTTTTAAAAAATGTTAAAAAGCATATTAACGTACCATCAGATAGAAAATATTCTGCTCATCCATTATACTGCCGATAATCATTGAAAAGCTATGATGATCCATTAATCTGCTAAATTCGCATAAATCGCAAACAAAAATTGAAAAACCCCCGTCATGTTTAGTTTACGCGTCAAATCAATGGCCATCCTCATTTTTTAGGCAATAATTTTCTTTTCATACTTTATCAGACGTAAATTCTTGGTATCAATTAAAGGCTTGAATCCTATTTTGTGTAAATAAATTCTGTGTTCAAGACAAAAAACAAAATTATTAAAAATATACTCGAGAAAGGCTAATTAATTGGACGCGTAAACTCCAGAAAAGCAAAAAAGCACAAATAAATTCCTTCTGCCCTCATAAATAAAACAATTTGATTCTTGATTTAGAGTAATGGACGACCAAACTGGAGTTTGGCTATCTTATGGATGTATTATTTTCGCCATGTTCTTCTGCTACCTGATGGACAAATTTCGTGCGCGCCGCCACCGTCGCAACAACAACAACAACAGAGAAGGAGGAGGTGGAGGTGGAGGAGTAAATGCTGAGGAACAACAACAATTGGACCCAGAGGAAGAAGTTGACGACGACGACGAACAGCAGCCACCGCCACCTGAACAACAACCGGCCGCAAGATGAGGACTCACAGGTTTAAAAACCACGAAGAACAGCAGCCATCGCCAGATGACAACGCAGCCCCACACCTTCAGGCCGTCGCAAAACTTGCCGCAAAATGAGGACTTACAGGTTTTCGGACATAACAATTTTGGGTATGACAATGAGCCGTTTATTAGGGCTTTATGAGCGATCCCCCCCCCCCCCCATCGAAATTTCAAGTTCCAAAATTTAGCCTTTTTCGTCTAAAAATGATTTAAATACATGTAAACATTCTGAAAACCAGTTAATTCGTTTTTAGACGAAAAAATCGAAATATGAGAACTTGAAGTTTCTACTTTTTGTTCGAATTCGGGTTCGAGGTTCGAAGTTGAACGAAACGGATGCCAAGTTTTTTTGTAACTAAATTCTGTGTTCAAGCTCAAAACAATTTTTTTTCCATTTTGACAGCAAATTATCAGCAGCAACAACAGATGTGGCAACACTGCGAGAGCGAATCAATGGCCAAAAGCGGCGGACGGATTTATTCGGAAGACATTAATTGATCACTAATTGTTTTTTTATGGTCACCATTTCCATTTGATCAGATTTGTCTGTAATATGTTCCAAATATCTGTCTGATTGTATTTAATTTATGAGTCGGTGTAAAAATGCTGGAATAATTGGGAAAATTTCGAATTTCTGTAATAATATGTGGGTTTGGGTACATAATAGAAGCGACATACCGTAACACAAAATTATCACATACCGTAGTACAAAATTATCACACATCGTAGTAAAATCTGACCATTTCAATACAGTTTAATTCTCTCGCCTTATCCCAGAAAAATGTCTTCATTCCTTAATTTTCGCACCACAATTGCAAATCAAAAACATTTCGAGGTTTTTTTTCTGATAAAATGTTTTATAAGATGAAAGTTTCTTCTACAGAGAAATTTCGAAATCACTGAAATTATGAAGAATTCGATTTGGTTACTTTTGGAATAAATAAAGAAATTTTGAAAATCTATGAAAAGGTTTTTATGTGCCAAAACCAGGGTTTGGGTTGAAAATTTTTCAAAATCAGAACATCGAGCCCGAAAAATCAGGTTTTGGAGTCAAAAATCAGAACCTTTTGCAAAATAGCTTAAAACTGCTTGTGTAACAATTTAATCAAAAAATTTTTTTTTTTTTTGAATGATGTGTTTGGTTCCACATTCATTTATTCGTTGTATCGCCTCGATTTAACATTTTATTCGAACAAAAATGTATTCTATTATTATAGGTATCATAAATTTCAGAGCATTCGGGATCACTAAATCAGATTTTTAACATTTTTTCGGCACATTTCCAAAAAAACTTGGTAAATGTGCGAGGGGAGAGGTTCCGAGGGGAGAGGTCCCGTCGGGAAAAAAGGACGGGGGTGAGCCCAAAAAACTGTCCCGTCCCCTGGGACGGGGCGGGGGCGGGGCTCGAACCCTAGTTTTTCATACAATATACCAATAAATAGGTTTTTTGCACTTTTGTACATTAAAAACCAGAATTATTAATCATTTTTTCGCCAGTAACATTAACAGGGAACGGATTTATATATGTTTTTACATATATTTTTTCGCGCATATGCTATCGCATGAAAATCTCAAAAATAGCATTTTTACCTGTTTTCCCTTCAATCAGAGCGAGTTTTTAGCATATATAAAAACATATTTTTGGGCTTTTGGCGAATGAAAACATATTTTGGGGTTTTGGTCGTTTTGGCAATATTTTGGCGATTTTTTATTTTAAGCAATTTTTTTTAATTTTTAGCACATATTTTGGCCTTCTTGGGGTTTTTAGCACATATTTTGGGGTTTTTTTTGGCACATATATATGTCCATGTTTGGCGTTTTTAGCACATATAAATCCATTCCCTGAACATTACATTGACCAGGTGATTCATTAATCTCAAATCAATCACAACTTTTCGTCAGTTCACAGTTCACTTTCACTGTTGACCACTCGGGCGGAGAATGGCGTCGAAATGACTGAAATATTTAAAAACTTTTAAATGATCGTTTTGGCACTATGTGCAAATACATAATAGCAAACAAAACCCAAAACCGCAAAATTTGTTAATCAATCATTGATCAAATAAATAATTAATTATTTAAATCGGTGTCAATGAATTTAATAATACAATTATATTTAAATATAAATTTAAAAAGATAATATAAAATTCACCATTTTTTTTTCTATAAGGGATATACAGTCATTGTCATATGTTTATAACCACTTTCCATTCCGGTAAAAAACTTTAAATAAAACTTTTCGTAGCTCTTTGATAGGCATACACTTATAAAATTTTTTGTAGCATTTTTAATGGGCTTTCCTATGATACTAACCATTAAGCGAAATATCGGTTAATGCCCGAATTCATTTGACTTTGTGTGTCACACCCCATTTTCGGGTGGTCATATGTTTATAACCAAAAATTTTATTTTGCTTAAACTCAATATTTTTTGTGCCAAAAATTCTGTAAAAATTCCTGCCAAGCTAACTTTTGGAGCTGATCAAAAAAGTCTTTTACAGCAAGTTGATCAGATCACTCCTTCATAGTGATCGGGATAGCCTAAAATACACTGAAAATTGGGAAAATTTTCGAAAAAAAATCCCTAGGGGGTTGGGAAATTTTTTCTGTAAAAATTTATTATATCCATCTGAAAGAGCACCAAATTCGCTACAATATACAAAAGACCGCATGTCTCTACGACTTACACCCGATGAGGTATGGGTAGATCAATTTCGGTGTTGATCATTTTTACTGTAAAATGTATTTTTCCTTAAGGAATACAGTACTTTTTGTAGACACCGAAAGTGCAGTGCCCATACCTCATCGGGTGTAAGTCGTAGAAACTTGGGGTCTTTTGCATATTGCAGAGGATTTTGTGCTCTTTCAGATGGAAATAATAAATTTTTCCAGTAAATTTTTCCAAACCCCCTAGGAATTTTTTCGAAAATTTTCCCGATTTTCAGTGTATTTTTGAGTGTCCAGATCACTATGAAGGAGTGCTCTGATAAAGTTACTGTAAAAGACTTTTTTGATCAGCATCAAAAGTTAGCTTAGCAGGAATTTTTACAGAATTTTTGGCACAAAAAATATTGAGTTTAAGCAAAATAAAATTTTTGGTTATAAACATATGACCACCCGAAAATGGAGTATAATTGGTTCCTACCAATGTCACTTCCGTATCAAAGAATATTTTCGTAAATGAGTGATACTATTAGAAAGCCCACAAAAAATGCTACAAAAAATGCCAAAATATTTCAGTCATCCTTAACATTTAACCTTTTATCGATTGCAATTTCAAAAAATTAAAAGTGGTTATAAACATATGACCATGACTGTATTTAGTAAGATTCAATTTTACCCATGTAACATCCGCTTGTTAGGCCTTAAGCAAGCAGGCAGTTTAAACCATGATTTATTCAATTCACTAATTTCCTGGTTCAAGAATAACTTCTAAGTAAATAAAATTTTTCATTTTTTAAAAACTTTAGCAATATTATAATTTAAAAAAATACTTACTTCCATATAATTGATGAGTATATATTATAGATTTAGCTATAGCATTATTAAATTTAATTATCCAGGACAGCTCCTGGGCTATCCGGTCCAAACTAAACGCAAATTTATAGGCGCCGTTGAAGCCTCAAATATTTAAAAAAGTCAAAGTAACCTGTTTAATGCTTTATTTAAATTTAAAAACTTTAATTATTTTTTATTCGAAAACCAACAAAATGTCCTTCTTCCTAATTGTCCTTCCGCCAATTTTGGTGACAAAAGCATTAAAACTGTGACATTTTCGGGCATTCTATTACAATAAATTAATTTATGTGTCGCAATGTCAGAAATTTTTTAATTTATTTAGGTTAAACAACAAAAACATCAAATGAAAATAACAAAACTAAGAACACATCCTTCCTTCCTCAGTTTGTTCCATCCATGGCCCTAAGGTTAATGATGCAATGGGTTGGGTCCACCAGGTACAACTCGCTAAATGGCATAATAAAAAAACAATTATTAAAGTCGACTTTCCTACCTCCGGCGCTTTATTTAACAGCATTCGCTCAGAAAGTTCGTGTAGGTATGTCCTCGTTTTTTCTACCGGGGTTGCCTTTTCAAATTGCGCAGGAGGTGGTGGAGCCTGGTAAAAGTGAGTTGCATTCATATCGTGGTAACTTTGCACAATTAGCGTCCCTAACAATTCGTATACCATTACGCCTGCGGCAATTCCTCCCTGAGCATTGCTTCGCCCAATCGCTTCCGTCCCACCCGTGGCCAGGGAAGTGAAGAGCAGCCCAGCGGTGACAATTCCTTTGATCTTCGTACCAATCCCAGCTGATGAGTTCTTTCCATTCCCATCATTAGCAGTTTCTTAAAGAAAATAACAATTTTATGTCAATTATTTTGATGGTTCACCACAGAATAAGGATTTTCATGGCCGTCAAAATGGCGAAATTTTGACATAATTAACACAATTTGAGGGAATATTATTTTAAATAAATTCAAAAAATATGTTACATTATGCTATTACTTTTGCCATCAATGGAAGCCGAGAGACGGACTGAGATGACGGCCAAAAGCACAATGAGAAGGATTTTGAAAATGCGTGGCATATTTTTTTAGAGTCTTTAATGTTTTATTACTGTGCCGCGTTAATTTGGATGTTTTTTTGTTATTAACATGGGCAGTATTTATACAGCTTTGTTCTCTTTTTCTTGTCTCGTTGGAAAACATATTCGTTTCCGATTTGTTGATGTTATTAATTAATTGTTGCATATTTTTCTGACTTCCTCCGATATAATCGACAATACTGTTGTTTAATTAATTTCTCAATTAGATATAATTTTTTTCTTTCATAGTAATTGTTTTTTCCACTTTTTATTTTTTAATTTTTTTTTATTAAAATTCAGAAAAATAATCTTAAAATGGTGGAGGAATTTGAAGTAATAGGACGGGAAGAACTTCGTTTGGTGCCACTTTAAAATTGTGCGAAAAATTAAAAACAACTACAAAAAAGATTTCTTGAATTGCTCTAATTCAATTTATATACATTTGTATTACTCAATCCGGATCAATTGCTGAATAAGCAGAAATTAAACTAAAAATTGCCAATTCATTAAAACTAAAATATCAAAAAAATAATAATTTTTAAACTGAAACAATTTTTAGTTTCATAAAATAAGATTTTAATATTCGGTTGTTTTTTTCATCTTAGTTCATTTGCATTAAATTGACGAATTTTTGTCCGTTTTTTCATTTAATCGCTTTTTCTGATCAGTTTAGGGATCAGGGCCAAAAAAGCGGAAAATTTACAAAAAGCAAATCGACCATGCTCTACACGATAAAAGTGGTTTTAAAGTGACTTAAACACTTTATTTTCAAAATATTCCCTTGTAAGCTTAGTTATTTGTTTCTTCTTGCGACAGTACCAATGTCAATTGCTTTCCAGTCAATTGGTTGGTCACTTTAAATAGCACAACGGAATCAATTGAAAACGGCGGAAATTCAATGAAAATGGTAAAATTGAGAGGAGAAGAAGCATTGAAATAGGGCGAAGATTTTCAGTGGCTAAAAGACCAAAAAATAATGATAACTAAATAGTGACAAAATAATGACAAAAAGTCCCAAATAATGACGAATAGTGACATAATTTTCAGCCATAAATTGTGCAAAATATTTTTTTATTCACTTATCGCAGTTGCAAATGAGGTTGTACTTATTGACATTTTTAAACCCAAAATTTTGCCAAGAAAAAAAATTTGAGGAATGAATTTTTGAGAATTTTCCAATTTTTAAGAGTGTATTTTTAAAATAGTTTAGCGCGATCTTAGTTGTGTATTTTTTGATTTTTTGCATTTTTATTGAGAAATATTGTGACAACGCCAAATAGTGGCAAAAAACTATTTTAGTGGCCAGCTTCCAAAATAGTTTTTTTTAGTGGCAAAGCTCTAAAATAGTGATTCCTAGTGATGAATAGTGGCGCTAAAAACAATTTTATTTTTAAAAAGAATATGTTTTTTTGTGCATTTTTTATCAAAATAAAACCGCAGAAAAAATAGTTAAAAAACGAAAAATCCTCACCCTAATTGGAATGTCAAAAAAGAAGACAATTAAAAAACCAGATTAATTTTATGCTCTTATTAATAAAAATGCAAATTTTTACTGAAGATTTTATTTTCATTAACATTTATTTGTTCGTTCATTGAGAAATTTTATGAAGTTGACAAAATATTCGTAAACAAAATTAAAAAGTTCAAAATTATCACACACAACTTCACTTCTTCTGTTGATCATTTGGGCTGGGAATTGCGCCGGTAGGGGTCAACTGCGTCCCGTCACTGCGTCCCGCCAACTGCGTCCCAGGCCAACTGCGTCCCGCCAACTGCGTCCCAGGTCAACTGCGTCACAACGGCTCCCTGATGTTTCGTCACTGAACCTTTCGTCACTGAACTTTTCGTCACTGAACCTTTCGTCACTGAAACAATTTTTTTTTAAATTAAACATTATGCCATACACTTTATAAATTTTTTTAACTAAAACCTATTAAATTTGTGCTAAATGGTATGAAATTTCACTTATCACACCATTCCGAAAATGAGCTTCTGAAAGGTTTTGACAAACAAATTGGAAAATCTTGGTATAAATCGAAAGCCCTTGATGAGAGCTTTTTCTAAGCAAATGCTAACCAATTCAGGAGTAGAAAAAAGATATGGGCGTTCGAAAATTTGTTTTTTGATTAAATTTTCAATGGGTCTTGTCCCGCAGGTTGTTTGAATCCAGCAGAGTTGTTATAAATTGTTGTGTTGCAGATAAATGGACGATCTCTTAAGGCCTTTTCCCCTAATTGTTGACCGTACATTATAGTAATTGGCAACAATGTGATACCAGCGTTCAAATTCATTAATCATTCGCTTAACAAAATGCTTATACTCGTTTGGGGTTCTAGTCGGTTTTACGCGTCCTTTGGCATTTTACGAGTCCCATGACATTTGGTCAATGGCAGGGATGGCATCCGAGGCCCCAAAAATTCCCGGAAATCGGAATTTCGTGCCATCAATTGATCCATGGTATTTTAGCCCTCTTAATAATAGAGGAAACCTAATTTTTGTCCGGTATTCAGTAATCTTTTTTAACTAAAATTTCGTTGTTAAACCTAAGTATCATGACAACTCATACACAGGCAACTCGTACAATTGCTTAGACTAGGCTTAGGCTTTTTTGCACCTTTTTTACATTAGTTTACTTTCTGTTAACATCATTAAGTGTGCTTATGGTTGCTTTTGCACAATTCGATAATCAAAGTATACAATCAAGAACAATTAGACGATTCGGAAGGTATAAAGTTTCGATTGACGGTTCGAAAAAACTGTTTTTGTGACGCGTAAATGATGGAACGTGTAAACTGTTGTTGGGAGCGTAAAATGTGGTGGGACGCGTAAAACCGACTAGAACCCTGGTTTGGTTCAAGAAGCACTCTTTAAATATTATGCCATCCCTCAAAATTTCTCGTCACTAAACTTGACACACTTCCTTTACTCAACATTAACCAAATATATGAAATGGCCCACTAATAACCACAAAAAGGGGAGGGTTAAAGGTTATTACTATGATCGAACCAATTCTAAAACAAATTAATCAAAGTTCGGTGTTAGACTGATATTTTTTCAAATAAATTAGGTATGTAGATATATAATTTTTAAAAATTTAATTTTTTTTTTCTTTTAAAATTATTTATTTTATTTCAGTGACGAAAGGTTCAGTGACGAAAAGTTTAGTGACGAAACGTTCAGTGACGAAACGTTCGGCCACCGTCACAACTGCGTCCCAAAATAATTTTAATTCTTTTTTGAAATTCCATTGAATAAATAACGAAAATAATAATAACTATGACTAGGGCTATGTATATTTTTTATATTTTTTCTACTCTTGCTATGAAGAAAGGAGCTGAAAATAGCATTTATATGTTTTGATTTGGTGAAGGTTTAGTGCATTTGCATATTCTTTGCAGCCCTAGTAATAAAAAAACATTGTCCCCATAAGCAGATTGAGTCGGGAATAAGTGCGCAACAATTTTAAGTGCATGAAAAATTTGAAAAGTTCCTGGTTAATGGACACTGAACAAAAATGTTTTCCAGGTCCTTTCGTCCTTTTCCTTTCGGCTGAAGACAACTGTACACTAGAGACCGGAGATAGGTCGGTGGGATCCCGAATTTAGTCCCGCGGGATCCCGATCACGTCCATACTGTACTGTGTACTCCATAGAACAGAACCGAATTCCGTAATATTTAGGTGTTTGATAATCCATCCGCCGGCTATACACCCCCAGATTTTTGAAAATTCGGGAAAATTAAAAATCCTACAGAGGGTTACAAAATTTTTGAGGAAAAACAGAGCTTGGTCTCGGCTGGGAAACGAGGATAGGGCCAACATATTTTTCCTCAAAATTTTGCGATTTTAAAAACCTTATTCAATGGAATTTCAAAAAAAAATTAAAATTATTTTGGAACGCAGTTGGCCCGGGACGCAGTTGGCCTGGGACGCAGTTGGCCTGGGACGCAGTTGGCCTGGGACGCAGTTGGCCTGGGACGCAGTTGGCCTGGGACCCAGTTGGCCGGGACCCAGTTGGCCTGGGACGCAGTTGGCCTGGGACGCAGTTGGCGGGACGCAGTTGGCCCGTTCCGGATTGTGCCGAAAAGTCTAAAACGAAAATGGGGAATTAAATAAAGATTAAAGCCCGTCTGAGTAAGGATAAAGGGGATTTTAAGAAATGATCTTGTTTAATGAAAACAAAACAGAAATAAGGTATTTTTTCGTTTTGCGGCCAAAAAATGCGCCATCGCCAAATGATTTTACCGTGTATAAATAAGTCTAGTCTTCTTTAAGTCTGATCCCCTAAAAAAATTTTTCCAAAGATTTTTTTAAATGAACAGGATTAGAGACTCGACCCCTTCCCCAGCGACATTCCCAGGGCTTCAGCTTGGAAGGAGTACCGCCCCGGGCAACGATTTTTTTTTTTGCTTTTCACCTTAATTTTGCTTGCGGTACTTTTTTTCATAAAAACAAAAATTTGGGAAAAATGATCACTCAAATTAACAAACGGCCAAAAACATTGGCAGTTGAACTTACCGATGGTCATCGGGACACCGCTGATGCCAACCATCCATGATGAATTTCGTTGTGTCAAATCCAAGGAGTCCACCAACTAAATCATTAAAATAGATATTAATACAGTAAGAATAATATTAAAAAATTTACCTCAAATGGTCCCATCGGGTACCCTGTGCCCAATCGCATGGCCGTGTCAATGTCCCGGCGCGTTGCCTTTCCGCCAAACGCACCGAGTCGGCCAAGTAGCTGTAAAAGCATTTAAACATTAAAAGGCCCAATTAATTAAGATGGATTACGATTCAGAAGGCGGTTGACAATGAAGCCAGGAGTTTCCTGGAAAGCAATGATATTATTGACTCCCGGACATTTGGACAGTGGACATTAGGACAGTGAAGGTCATTTGGACAGAAGTGGACAGTGGACATTACGACAGTGAATGCAAATTTAAAAATAAAATACCCAAACATAGTCATGGTCATATATTTTTGGTAGCCGGTGATAAAACAGACAATTAATAAAAGGGCACTCAAAACAAATCCAAGAGAATCATTCTGCAGATATTATAGAAAGTTTTATGGGCTACACTGATACTATTTTCTATTATTCTACAATATGTAAAAGAGCTCTACGATTTATAATCGCTGAGATATGGGCATTTCAATTTAGGCCCAAAAAATATTGATATGACCAAGATTCTTTACGTTTTAGGTATTTATTTTTTAATTTGCATCCAATGTCGTAATGTCCACTGTCCAATTGTCCAGGTGTCCACTGTCCAAATGTCCGGTCACGTTATTATTTACGAGGCAAAAGTTTATCAAGAATTTTTTCCGACCCACCCCCTTTTTTACGTATGACTGTGACTCTTTATTTTTAAATTTCAAGAGAATTATTATTGAGCCCAATCTGTTGATCAAAAACAGAAATTAATCTGAGAAAAAATAAAATACGGTTCTATAAAATTAAAATTTAATTTTGAAATTAAATTCTCTTAATGTGGCATTTTGCCTTTTAAATTAAAAATTTATTCAACTCTGCCTCCAGCACCCTGGCTTCCAATTCCGTGAACAGCTTCTGCTTCACCTTCAGATTTTCAACCACCGCCTCAATGACAATGTCGGCATCTGACAAGCCCGCATCATCCAAGTTGGTCACCAGCTCAAGGCTTTCCACTGTCGCCTCCACCAACTGGTGCTATGCCTGAAGCAAAATAAATGTTCAATGATTGATCTGATCAGAATAACTAATGGTTTCTTGGAGTTATTGTTTTGACTCTTAATTTTCATTGCGGAAGAATTAATGCCATTATGGAAATGATCAAAAATTCAGTTAAAAATGATTTTAAGCCGAATGATAATATTAGGGTTGGCAGGGTCCGGGTATCCGTCCGCTGGGGACCTTTGAGAATTACAAACAACAGAGATTCCATTGTCGTTTTCATTATTCAAAAATTGTAAATTTATCGTATGTCTCCAGAAATTTGTTGTTAGTCGTCTGAAATTAGGCGTTTCTCGTTTATCATAAAAATTCTGATTGGTTTTACGACAAACGTCAAAATCAGATGATCCAACGACAATTATTTGGGGACGCTCAACAACCCCTCAAAAAGCCATATTTTATTATTTTTTCTATTAGAAATTGAAAAAACAAATTTGTGAATGAGTAAACTCATAAATCCTTAAGACTCGTCGTCAGACCAGAAATTGCTATTCTGCCAAAACCTGCGACTCCTCATCGGTGGGCAAATTTCGGCCATGGACACGACTGGGCAAAACTCCGTTCCTGCGTCGCGGCATCGTTGCCGCAGGCGAACATTATTTTTGATGATGCAGACATCAGTGCAGAATCAATGGCGTTCGGATGACGAAAACACGCTGGGGTGCATCAATGGTGGAGCATGTCTGCAATTATTAAATTTTCAAATTGTCGACCGACTAACAAATCTGTGCTCATTTAATGCAGAAGGAATGGAAAAACGTGCCAGCAACAAAAAAAATTGGGGGGGGGGGGGGGGGGGGGGGGGTGCGGTCAACTCATAAAGCCCTAACGACTCATTGTCAGACCCAAAATTGCTATGCCCCAAAACCTGCGACTCCTCGTCATGTTAGGGCAAGTTCTGCGAAGGCCTGAAGGTGGAGGGCTGCGGTTGTTCGTCAGGTGACGGTGGCGGCTGTTCTCCGTCGTCATCTTCCAGCAGAAGGTACTGTTGTTGTGCGACTGCATCAACTCCAATTCCTCCTCCTCCTCCTCTGGCGAATTGTTCATGAATTGATGAGAATGCTTGTTTTCAGCAAAGACATTTTGCTAAAAAATCGCTTTATAAGAGACGGATGAGTCCCTTCCGTAAAAACAAATTTGAAAAAAACCTTAGTTTTTTTTATAAGAATTGGTTATCTTTTGAAAAAAAGTCGCTAGAAAATTTCATAAAAATGTTTTATTCTTGGAATTTTCCTAAAAAATATATTTTAATTGTAAGATTATTTTAAAAAATGTCAGGTTTGATTTTTAAACCTGTGAGTCCTCATCATGCGGCAAGTTTTGCCTTGGGTGGAAGGTGTAGGGCTGCGGTTGTTCGTCAGGTGGCGGTGGCTGCTGTTCGTCGTCGTCGTCATCTTCTTCCTCTGGGTCCAATTGTTGTTGTTCCTCAGCATTTCCTCCTCCACCTCCTCCTTCTCTGTTGTGTTGTTGCGGCGGTTGCGGCGCGCGCGAAATTTGTCCATCAGGTAACAGAAGAACACGGCGAAAATAATACAGGCCCAAGCTAAATAAAAGCCGGTATTTTCCTCCATTACTCTAAAACAAGCCTGAAATTGTCTTATTTATGAGGGCAGAAGGAATTTATTTGTGCTTTTTTGGCTCTACTGCAGTTTACGCGTCCAATTAATTAACATTTCTCGAGTATTTTTAATAATTTTGTTTTTTTTTGTCTTGAACACAGAATTTAGTAACAAAAAACTTATATAGGCTTCACGCCTTCGGTTGATACCAAGAATTTGCGTTTGATAAAGTAAGAAAAAAAACTTATTGCCTAAGAAACTGAGGATGCTCATTGATTCGACGCGTAAACAACATGAAGGGGGGGGGTTTTCAACTTTGGTTTGTGAATGCTTGTTTTCAGCAAAAATATTTTGATATTCCCTGAGGAAAAATGATTTTGGATATAAAAAAATTATGTAAAGCTTGGCGGATCGAATCGTTTTGGGACCACTGGTTTCGCGCCAGCCCGAGTTTTTGAGTTCGAACTCTTTCTTTGTCGACCAAATCTAACAATTGCTTGGCGATTAGACAATTACTAAAAAAGTTATAACTGAAAATTTCAAAAAAATTGAAATTTTGAAATTTTTTCTACTAACTTTTTTACAGGCCAGAAAGTCTTTTTGCTTTGTAAGGCTAATAGAGCTTGTGAAGAGCTTTCGAAAGATACCAAGATTGTTAGATTTGACCGACAAAGAAAAAAGTTAGAATCCAAAAACTCGGGCTACGCGCGAAAACGGCGGCGCGAAAATTGTTCTGGTCCGAAATTTGCGCTATAAACTTTTTCAAAATTGCTAAAAGCTCAAAAAAACGACCATTCGTAAGAAAATATTTGCACTCAATCTTATTATCAAAAGAATATTAGAAATGAAAAATGCATGACTTATTATTTGGGGAAAAATGTGTGGGGAATTATGTAGAGTGAGTAGATTCATCAAAAAAGATGTAGAGACGAAAAGTGATTGACTTAGACGATTTCCAAGTGTTTTTATACAGAAAAAAAAGCATTTCTGTAGGGACAACTTTAGATTTGGTAAAAAAGAAAAAAAAACAAAAATCACCAAACCAATTTGCATATTCATGGTCAGAAATAGGCTTGTAATTATATGGTTATAAAAACGCGAAATATGGCCATAAAATATGGACAAAAAATCGCGAAATATGGACATAAATTTTTCAAAAATTTGAGGGTTTAAGTTCTCAAAATTCTTCAAATTGTTAAATGTAAATAAAACCTTCACAAATATCCATTTTTAAGAAAATTTGAAAATTTATTCATATCTCGAGAAAATTTAGCGAAAAAAAGCTTTTTTTTTTTTTGGAAAATTTCCGGTTTTTTGGGGTCAAAAAGGCCAATTTTTCTGTTGGGTGCCGTTCTATTAAAGGTTTTTAGGAAAATGCCAAAATATGGACATAAAATATGGTCAAATGTCAAAATATGATATGGAAATGTGGACAGAAATCGCGAAATATGGAAAAATATAAAAAAGAAGCGTCGCGAAGAACGATGTGCGGTGTTGTGCTAAGACTCGAGTCTCAACTTAAGAAAAAGACTCGAGTCTCAACTTGAGAAAGTCTCGGGGTTTTTCGGTCTCGGTCTCGAGTGATGCGGATGCAAATGAATTATTTTATTTAAATTTTTACTTTCTATCTTTATTTTTATTTGATAAAATTTCTTTGCTTTTTTAGGCTAAATTTCATTAAAATTATAAATAGGGTTATAATTTATATGATTTTGCATATTTTTTCTGCGCATATGCTATGTGAAGAAAGGGGCTCAAAAATAGCATTTCTGCGTTAAAATTTTTGATTTGGTGAAGGTTTTTAGTGCATAAAAAAGCATTTTTGTGGGTTTTCGAGAATAAATGCATATTTGGCCATTTTTGCGTTTTGATGGCAAATTTTTTTAAGAAAAATGCGACAAAGCGAAAAAGACACCCCTTATTTGGGGGCGATAGCAGTTCGTACAATGGCTTTTCGTACAATTTAAAATGGGAATGGCCATAACTTTTTTGTTGGTCAGTTAATTTGGTATCATTCGAAAGCTCTACGACTTTAGAAGCTATCATTAAGCAGAAGCTAAGCGATTAATCATCTCACCAAAAAGTTCTAATTTATAAGACTTAAAAATTCAACAAAATCCTAATTTTTTGTAAACTATAAATCATAACTTTTTGCTGAGATGATTAATCGCTTAGCTTCTGCTTAATGATAGCTTCTAAACACGTAGAGCTTTCGAATGATACCAATTTTAAGAAATTAACTGAAGAACAAAAAAGTTATGACCATTCCCATTTGAAATTGTACGAAACGGCATTGTACGAACTGCCTTGACCCCCCTTATTTGTAAGGATCGACTTTTTTAGTAGGCGAAACGTCCGATTTTGAGTCAGTAGGCGAAACGTCCGATTTTGGGTTAGTAGGCGATGTCGAGTAGGCGAAATGTCAGTAGGCAAGATGTCCAGTAGGCGAAATGACCGTACACCCTTTTGTTTATTAAAGAATTTTTTTTGTCTTTTAAGCCAATGTGCCAAACATCTATCTACCCACCAAGTTTCAAAAAATTTGATGGTAAATATTGATCATATGGCCCAGAGCTGAAAATTGTCGAAATATATACCAATCGATAGCCCTAAGTCTGTAATGGAAGAATCCGAAAGAATTTTTTTGCGGAAACCAATCCCTGAAGAGTTACAGACCCGGGACTGAAATGGCCAAATGGCTTTGGGACTGAACCGTCCACTGACTGAAAAAGCATGGAATTGCGACAAAATGCATATGAATCGATTCCGCACGGTCTGCTAATAAAGAATCCGAAAAAATTTTTGGATAAAAAAGAAATTGACAAAAATTATGGGTCCTCAAAAATCTCAAAAAATGACTTTGATTAAAAAATTAATTTAGGTGAGCCAAAAAAACGTAAAATACTTCAGTTTTTGAACTTCGCAAAAGGGAGCATGCGAAGACGGAGCAAGTAGTGGGGCGAGACGGAGGGCGGAGGAAAAAGTCTGACGAGCGCCACAGGCGGTTGACTGCGGGGGCCCGAAGGGCCCCCGCCAATCAGTCAACCGCCTGCGGATGACGCGCGGACTTCTTCCGTAGCCCGTAGTCTCGCCCCACCTACTGGCCGCCGTAGTCGAGTGTGCGGCGGTTTTTTAGCGCAATAAGCAAAATTTAAACTTTTATATTTGACGAATTTTTGTTATTTTTTGACTGAACCGATTTTGAGGGACCTATAACTTTTGTTAATTTCTTTTTTATCCAAAAATTCCTTCGGATTCTTGTTTAACAGACGATGGGGAATCGATTTATATGCATTTTGTCGCAATTCCATGCGTTTAAGGGTTTGGACGGTTCAGTCCCAAAACCATTTGGCCGTTTCAGTCCCGGGTCTGTAACTCTTCAGGGATTGGTTTCCGCAAAAAAATTCTTTCGGATCCTTTCATTACAGACTGAGAGCTATCGATTGGTATATATTTCGACCATTTTGGGTTCTGGGCCATATGATCAATATTTTCCTTTTTAGAAAATTTTTTCGAAAGAATAAAAATTCCATTTATCCCCCCGGGGGGATAAAAGGAGACGGGGGATTATTGTTCAACCTCCTCAGAAAGGGGGGGATTAATGGAGACAGGGAGATAATTAGAGCATATACGGTATTTTAGTTAATTATTTCGAAATTTTTCGTCACTAAAAGTCGCGACTCTAATGATGAGTGTACAACACAGAAGGGCAAAAATTAATTGCTTATGTGCCTTATGTTTTTATTTCAAATGCCAATAAAAAAGTCAATTAGAAAGATTTTTAATTCTAAAGTGATAAAATTTTATTTTGTGAAGATGCAAAAATTGTGTGCACATAAAAAGAGAAGAATAATAATGAAAATGTACAAAAATGAAAAGATTTAAAAAATATTAATTAAATGCCAAAATAGCCATGGACGATGCCTTTCGGGTTTGGGTCGACCAAAGAGATGAATTCCGGCGGCAAAACTTCGGGAATTCCTCCAACGCGAGTAGACACCACATGAAGACTTAACACAAAAGAAATGAGTTCAATTGAATTCGAGATTTAATGTAGCAGAAGTTAGAAAGAGGTCCAAAAAATATTTTAATTTTTCTGAGCTATTTTTTTTCTGAAGATTGAAGGGTCCTGCAACGCCTGGGTTTTTTTTGTCAGATTTCGAATAAAATTCGCCATTTTTCAATTTATGAACTCCGAGGCGAAAAAAATATTTATTCAATGCTGTTACCCATGCCCAGATTAACTCGAACCAGAAACCGACATTCAACTGACTGAAAGAATACGGCAAAAAATTTTAAGGTTACTCCGATTTTCGAATTTTGATCAATGATACAAGTGATTAAAATTTAATCCCAGAAGCAATAAAATTTGAAGTTTCGCCTCACTTTCGCAATTTGTGGTCAATGCTGCCCTCCGGCTCTTCCAGCGAATTGCCGCCGCTGCGCAATGTCCGCCCAATTGTACATTTCGGCCACCTGTCGATGCTTCTTCAACGGGCACGGCAATTCGCCTAAAGCAAAATTTTTTTTGGAAAAAAAACGCCGCAAAAAATGTTAAAAATCTGATTTTTTGATCCGGAATACACTGAAATTTATGATTTGCTTATTTTTTGAATGATTCTCTTTGTGTCAACAAAAGAACAAGCTATAACACCCATAAATTCGCGGGACCGCTTTTGCCGGCACGGAGTTAATTGACCTATTTCGGCATATAAATAATGGTGATGAATACTCATTTTTTGAACAGATTTACGATTTAAAAATGCAATATGATTCAAATTAAATTCAATATGAAAAACTGCACCTGCGAGAATGCCACCTTGAAAATCTTGGGCAAGTCCGACTTTGACGCGTGGATGGCATCGTTTTCGGTGGCCGGCGACACATGGAAATCCGGGTCCTTCATGACCAGCACCTTCAAAAATTGTAAAAACTGTAATGGTGGTTTTTTTAAAGCAATTATTTGGCTTTTCCTCGCCTGTCTGATCTGTGGATCAATGCTGACAATTTTGCCATGCTTTCCGTCCGTTTGGCAGTCGTACAGGTACAGCTTGAAGTCGCAGACAATCACATACTGTAGAAAAAAATTGAACCAAATGCTTTCAAAGGCGCGTTCACTTTGGGCGGCTGCGTTTCGCACGGCGTGAAGTCGTTGGCCACCATGCTGGAGTCAAAGTTGGACGTGTTGGTGGGGCTGGACACCTCCGTCATGATTTTGCCGAACAGTGTCCACCAAACTCTCGGCATAGAAGGGCGTCTCGCCAAAAATCATCTGGCAAAAAAAAAATTGTAAAAAACTATCGCAAAATTTTTTGGCTTGCAAAAAAAAACTGGTTTATGTCATTTTAATAGCTTCCTCATCTGTACTCTACAAAATGGCACCAAACTTTTTTTTACCAATTTTCAAAAGTGAAGAAAACCCGGTTTGAATTAAAATGGCTTCGATTTTTCGTGTTTTTTTTATTTAGGACCGATGGCTTACGTTCAAAAATAGCCATGTTAAAACACTTATGTATGTAAAGCTTGGCGGATCGGATCATTTCGGACCAACGATTTCGCGCCAGCCCGAGTTTTTGGGTTCGAACTCTTTCTTTGTCGACCAAATCTAACAATTGCTTGGCGATTAGACAATTACTAAAAAAGTTATAATTGAAAATTTCAAAAAATTAAAATTTTGAAATTTTTCTACTAACTTTTTTACAGGCCAGAAAAACATTTTGCTTTTGTAAGGCTAATAGAGCTTGTAAAGAGCTTTCGAAAGATACCAAGATTGTTAGATTTGACCGACAAAGAAAAAAGTTAGAATCCAAAAACTCGGACTATGAGCGAAAACGGCGGCGCGAAAATTGTTCTGGCCCGAAATTTGCGCTATAAACTTTTTCAAAATTGCTAAAAGCTCAAAAAAACGACCATTCGTAAGAAAATATTTGCACTCAATCTTATTATCAAAAGAATATTAGAAATGAAAAATGAATGACTTATTATTTGGGGAAAAATATGTGAGGAATTATGTAGAGTGAGTAGATTCATCAAAAAAAAATGTAGAGACGAAAAGTGATTGACTTAGACGAATTCCAAGTGTTTTTATACAGAAAAAAAAGCATTTCTGTAGATTAGAGATTGACAAAAAAAAGATTAGGGGTGGAAAAATTAAAAAGTTTTTCGTTGGTAATTTAACGGGGGAACAACTTTAGACTTGGAAAAGAATTTTTTTTAGAAAAAACAAAAATGACCAAAGTAATTAGCATATTCATGGTCAGCAGCAGGGCTGCCAAAAATATGCACGAAAAGTAGGCAAAATATGCGCATAAATATTCAAATAAAGTAGTGAAATATGCACCAAATATGCACAAAAAGTGCAAAATATGCACCAAATATGCACAAAAAACTTGAAAATTAGGGGTTCAAATTCAATAAAAAAAATTTTTCCTCATAAATTTTATCGTTTTTTTAGCAATAGAAAATAAATAATTTCTCAAGATTTTCAGCACTAAAGTTCATCCTATTGTCTGCCAAAATTTTCTTAAGCGATATTCAAAACGGAAAATATTTGATGAAAAATGGCAAAATATGTAAAAAATCGGAAAATACTTGGTGAAAAATGGCAAAATATGCAAAAAATCGGAAAATATTTGGAGAAAAATGGCAAAATATGTAAAAAATCGAAAATATTTGACGAAAAATGGCAAAATATGCAAAAACCGGAAAATATGCACAAAATATGTCAAAATATGCACGAAATATGCAGAAAAAGCCAAAATATGCAAATATGCACAAAAATCTCGAAATATGCAAAAATATGCAAATAAAAGTGCAGATTTCTATACGCAAACACAAAAAAGAAAGTGTTTTTCGTACTATTTAGAGCATGGAGAAGCAAGAAAAAAAATATGCATTTGCATACTTTTGGCAGCCCTGGTCAGCAGTGTTAAAAATGTGTTTAATTAACAAATTAAAAAAAAAAATTTGCAAATCAAAAGGGTCCCGACTTAAATTATCAAAACTAATCACTAATCGAAATATTTTGTCGACTCAAAATCTACAATAAGTGCCAGAAAAAATTTGGGCAGATGAAAAAACATTATGCAATAAGTTCCAATGAGTGGAAAGAGAGTGCCATTGTAAGTTACCTATGCTAATTGACTTTTGAGTCTAATTTCATAAAATAACAATTATTGTGAAAACTCACATTTAAACCCAAGCGATGGCAACAGCTCTTCCAAATTTGGAGTCGACTCAATTTTGAATTTTGGCAAAAAGACCTGAAGAATTAAAAAATGAGCAAAAAAAAAGAGCGGAAATTTGCCATTTATCGATCACCTCAACTCTAATCACTGGTGATTTTTAATCATTCTGATCAGTTTGGCTTCCGTCAGTTCCCCCAACACTTTTGTGAGTCCGTCGTTTGAATTTGGCAAAACGATGAAAAGGTATGCGCCGCATTCCCTCCCACAAATCCCAGTCCGATCAACCGCGATCAGTTGTTCGTCTTCGCCTTGTTGTCAACCGTCTCAATGCCATCCCGGGGGTCCACCCAATCCAACACCGAGGCGAAAAGGACATTCACTGCTGTTACCCATGCCCAGATCAGTCCGAACCAGAAACCGGCATTCAATTGACTGAAAGAATAACGGGGAAAATTTAAAGGATTTTTTCTCCGATTTTCGAATTTTGATCCCTGATACAAGCGATTGAAATTTAATTCCACAAGCAATAAAATTTCAATTTTCGCCTCACTTTCGCAATTTGTGGTCAATGCTGCCCTCCGGCTCTTCCATCGAATTGCCATAAACGAGTTCCGTCCGCTGCGCAATGTCCGCCCAATTGTACATTTCGGCCACCTGTCGATGCTTCTTCAACGGGCACGGCAATTCGCCATTCTCACGCCGACGGATGGCATCCAAAAGACCAATTGCAATTGCTGTAAAATACATTTGGATTATAAATGAGTCAAATAATGATCGGACAGTCAAATTATTGTTAAATTCAATGAGAACAACCTAATTTAAATTTGGCTACGGTAGACATGAACCAATCTACAATAGTATTTGATACTGTAATTTCATAAAATAATTGGACGATGCCTTTCGGATTTGGGTCGACCAAAGAGATGAATTCCGGCGGCAAAACTTCGGGAATTCCTCCAACGCGAGTAGACACCACATGAAGACTTAAAACAAAAAATGAATAAAAATTGAATTCAAGAACGAAATGCACCAAAAGTTTGATCAGAGGCCCAAAAAAATTTTTTAATCATCAAAATTTAATTATTTTTTTAGCTATTTTTTCTGATGACCGAAGGGCCCCAGCGACGCTTAGGAATTTTATTTATAAGATTCTAAATATTGTAAAATTCTCCTTTTCAATGTTTTGAAGCATTAAAATTCCGGAATCAGGGAGAAATGATCGAGTTTTATTGGTCCATGGGATTGGAGCAGTACCCGCAACTCGCCGCTTCAACAATGGCCATGCAAAAAGCCTCGGTGAGCGATGTGTTGAGAAAGATTTGGCCTTGGACAAGCGCATCACGGACCTAAGAAGAAAGCAATGTACAAATTAGCACTTTTCCAAAAAGATTTTATGCCAAAAAGAAATAAGCACACCACCGTACACCTACCGTATCATGAGGAATTGTGCCCAACATTTTGACGCGTTCGTGCAACCGACACCGTTCTCGCATTTCCTCAATGTCCACTCGTTTTGGACCATCGCCACCGATCAGAAATTGGACTGGAATGCAAAGGACGGACAAAAACATTATAAAAAGCATCAAAAATTACACAATTATTTAATAATAAATTTTCGAAAAATTATTTGGATAAATTTTGAGAAAATTGAAAGCAACGCTCCATTAGTTTTACTAATTAATTATAATCACCGGTTGGGTGCCGTTCGCAAATGTCCGGGATCACTTCCACCAACAAATCGGCCCCCTTCCGGTAGACGAGTCGGCTGAGCACCACCACAGTTGTGCGCTTTTGGCACGCGAAAAGGGTCGGATCAGGCAGGAACAGTGCCGAGTCAATGGCGTTTGGAATGACGAAAACGCGCTGGGGCGCAACGCCCGCCCGCAGCACAGTGTTCTCCTTGCTGAAGAAGTTATGACCATACATGAAATAGGGGGGGGGGGGGGGTCGACCCCCCCCTGACTTCGTTCGTATGAGGGGCCGAAAGAGGGGGGGACTTCGTATTGGTTGGGACAAAAATGTGAAAAAATGTGGGGAAAGGTCGGAGACGAAGGGAAAAGAGAGAAGAGACCTCGTAATGCCAAAAAGAATCTCAAATATTTAACAAAATCCTTCGTCAATTTCGTTCAAAAATTCAAAAAATTTACGAAATTGAGTAAGATTTCGTAATTTTTTACGAAATAGGACTTCGTTTTTTATATGATTTCATTTTTAAATTTGATTTTTTTTATCAAATAAATTTCTGAAAAATTTGGCTATTTTCTTAACAAAATTCTTTAAAAATTCTGAAAAATTTCCCCCGGCGGCGCCTATCGGCACCGCCGCCGGACCCCCCGGTTCTCCAAAGGTTTTTTGGAAAAAGTACGCCGCAAAAAAAGCGATTTTGAAAAGCAAAAATTTTTTGGCAAAGAGCAAAAAAAAAAAAAGCTCTTCGCGAAATCGTTTCTGTTACGGGCCTGAAGAGGACTTCGTAAATTTTGGCCTCCGACCCCCCCTCGACCACCCCTGGACTTCGTTCGTACGAAGTCGAGTCGACCCCCCCTACTATTTCATGTATGGTTATGACATTTATCAAAATGAAAGGAATGTTATTAAGGCAATTAATGGTGGGTCGGTCATCTATGGTGAATGATCAGAAAAAAGGGAGCGGAAAAGAGAAATAAGGAGAGAGAGAGAGAGATAGAAAGAGAGAGAGAGAGAGGGGGGAAGAGAAAGAAAGAGAAGTAGAGAGAGAGCGAGAGAGACGGAGAGAGAGAGAGAGAGAGAGAGAGCGAGAGAGACGGAGAGAGAGAGAGAAAGAGAGAGAGAGGGGAGGGAGAGAAAGAGAGAGAAGTAGAGAGAGAGCGAGAGAGACGGAGAGAAAGACAGAGAGAGGGAGAAAGAAGTACAATAAGGTTGAGGGAAGGGTGCTATGTCGTTATTTAAAAAACAATTTAATATTTACAATAGAGACCGGAATTTTGAAATGGCCGGGACCGGGGCCGGGACTTGGAAAATCGACCGGGACGCGATCCCGGGACCGGGACTCCAGTTTTTCCTGGATTCCCGGTCCCGGTCTCATTTTTTTTTGGGCCGGGGCCCCACCGGGACTTTTTCCAAAAATTAGTTCAACTTTGATTATAATTTAAAAAAAATGTGATAATCTTCTATTTTAGCTTGGGATAGGCAAAGCAATGCAACGACCTTTTTGTTTGTTTTCAAAGCAAACCGGGACTGGGGCCGGGGGTCCCGGCAAAATCCCGGCCCCGTCCTCCGTATTGAGATAAATAATTTTAAAATCAAAATTTCTTGTAAGTTTTGGAGATGCATTTTTGGTAAAATATTTCATTTTTAGGGGTGTATTTTTGAAATATATAATAAAGTGAATGTTAAAAAGTTATAAAAATTTATTCATTTTAAGAATATTTAACAATAGATAATCTTGATAATAAAAATTATATCAATGTATAGATTGTTAGTAATCAAATGTATGTAATTAATTTTTGAATGATTTGCGGTAAATATCGATTTCACTCATAATGATGGTTTTTTAAAAGAATGCCCTTTTTTGATGTTTTTAAATAACGACTCCGCCCCGCCGTGGTGAGGAGGAAAACAAAAAGGCGAGGGGGGGGGGGGGACAAAAACGCCGAATGCGGCTTAAGGAGCAGAGGGATCGAAAATTAAGGGAGAGAGAGCGAAGGAAAAATCAATGAATTTTTTACGACCATATTTTTTTAAACAAATTTTCATTAAAAATTGCTAACTTTGTAGTTTTTGGAAAAATTTAGTGGGTAATTTGCTTCACGGCCTCCCCCTCGCTTCGAAAGGACCCCATTTTGTCCCCCTAGGGGGGGGGGGGGGGGGTCGACCCCTCCCTGTTTCCTATAAATGGTACTCACCTCGTGTGTGAAACGCAGATCAGCCGGTCCACGTTGGCCAACGAGTAGCGCAGCAGCAGCTTGTTCATCAGCACCGCGCTGGCACCCGCAAAGCCGAACATTGAATGGTCAGTGAAAACGGTGCGAATGCCGGCACGAATTGACCAAGCGTGGAGCAGTGCCTCGTGTGCCATGGTGGAGAAAGTCTGTCATTAAAAAAATGCCAAAATTTGAGTAGAGAAAGGGAAAGAGTGAAAAAATAGGAGAAGGCAAAACAGTTCGAAATTTGAATCCTCCATGCCAAAAAAAAATGTGAAAGTGCCGGATGGCAGAAAGAAACAGTCATTTAATGCCAACGGGGCAATGCCCCCGAAATTTGAGGAAAGGGCACACCCAAGGACAAGAAGGGACCACCCGGGGGGGGGGGGGGAGGAAATTGTTGGCATTTATTTGTGGCATTTCAATGCGCCAACCAATCCCATTTCAGCCCTCGAAGATCACAAATAAATCCACCAATGCTGACAAAACATTAGGCCAAGGTTTTTCTACATATTACATACTACATATTTTTATACATATTTTCGCATTTTTTCGTACATAGTTTGCAATTTGAGGATTTTTGACAATTTATAGAAATTTCTTGTGAAAAATTAAAAATTTTTTTTTGAAAAGGTACCCAAAAAATCGGTTTTTCTTTCCAAAAGTGAGATATCAAAAAAAGTTTTAAAATACTAAAAGTGATCTCTAAGCCTATTTAGGTTATTTTTATGGCAATTTGTGCTTATTTCACCCTTTAAGAGGAATTTTTTTTAACCATTTAGAAAAATTTATTTACATATTTTAGTACATATTTTGGGGTTTTTGTACATATTTCATACATATTTTAGCATTTTTTAAACATGTTTATTTACATATTTCGCGATTTTCCTTACATAAAATTCCCATCCCTATTAATTATTGATTAAAACAAGAATTAAATACAATTATTATATGCTATTATTATTACCCTAATAAATTTATTTTTTAATAAACACAATAATTATAGTAATAAAAAATGCAATTCCTACCGAATGGCAATGGACGATTTGAATTTGTTCGCGTATAAAAATGCGTCGGAACCACGGCAACGAGCCGAGCACAGACGGCAAATAGTTGTTGCCCAACACCAAGCCTGGCAAATAGTACACCTTCAGTGTTCCACCGCACAGGTACCGTATGCCCTTCCGCTGACCATACGCGTGCGTGAGTACGATAACCTTGAGAAAATATACAAAACTGTAAAAACATAGTACATACTTTATTTGTATTTGAAAATAATTTTTTAAATTTAATATATAACCAAAAGCAATGAAAATTTTTTACACGTTAATCAGAGATCCAATAATTTCTTCGTTATTAAATTGCATATGCATAGAAAAATTCAATAATTAAAAAAACCAATTTAAAAGATTTTATTATTATTTGTAAAGAAAATTCTTGAATAAATATTGGAGAAAATGAAATTGCATATAACACTAGTTGATTTTATATTCTTCTAGAAAACTTTGCTACCCGTCCCGCCTGTTTTTTTTTTTTTAAATTTTCGGGTGTTGTCGCTCGAACTTTGAGATGGAAAAGCAAAAAAAAAAAAAACTAAGAAATTTAGTTCTCGATTTTTTAGTGCTTTTTTCATCGTAAATTTAGTCCTTCGGATGATAAAATCATAGATCAAAATCACAGATTCTCAGTGAATTTCCGGTTATTTGAAGGCTTTATTTTATTATTCCAATGCAATTAAATGTTTTGACACCCAAATAATTATGTGAGAGATTAATTTTAAATGGTAAAAATATTTTACTTAAAATTTCAACCTAATTCAAACTCAATTTCTAAAAAATCCCGGATAAATCCATTTGGGAGCACATGTCCGCTCTTACCTTATGTCCGTTGCGCAGAAGGCACTTGGACAGCTGATAAATGTGCGTCTCCACTCCGCCCGTGTTGGGGCAGAAAAAGTCGGAAACCATGCTGAAAATTAATTAAGACAATTTTACCAATTCAAAATTAAATATATTAGCACTTATATAGACATTTTGAGGGTTTAAATCAGAGGATCTCGAAGAATGTTTAGTCTCAGTGCCAATTGGCAGCTTCGAAAATTGCCAAACTCAATCCAGAATACCCACACATTTTTTTGGAATTAAATAACAATTGTCTCACTTTGAGTGAGCAATTTGGGTTTGGGTCTCGGTGCCAGTCTTAAATACCCCTGTTTCGAGACTCGGCAAATTCAGTCTCATGCGGCATTGCCATATCTTTCGCAGCATGATGACGTCAAAAATAATAAAATATCTCTAAGATATTTAAGCGATTGTACAAAAATAGTTAAATGCCGAAATTGGAGGAGAAAATAGGAGAAGGCAAAACAGTGCGAAATTTGAATCCTCCATGCCCAAAAAAATATGTGAAAGTGCCGAATGGCAGGAAAAAGCAGCCATTTAATTTCCACCAGCAGGGCGATGCCCTCCGAAATTTGAGGAGAGAGCACATCCAGCAGGACGAGAGGGGACCACCCGGGGCGGGGGGGAAAATTGTTGGCATTTATTTGTGGCATTTCCATGCGCCAACCAATTCCATTTCAGCCTTCGAAGATCACACATAAAACAAACATAAATCCCCCAATGCTGACAAAACATTAGGCCAAACATCTGTTGGCATTTCATATTTATTTGAATGGGATGGGATAATGATGGCAATGGCACACTCACGCAATCCGAAAATTGGCCGTCGCCTCTGCCGACGTAATTTTACGTCGTCCGCTGTCATCATCAAACGCAGCTGCCACCGCTGTGGACAATAATGATTTTGCTTCTGCTGCTGCTGGTGGTGGTGGCAGCGGCGGTTTCCCTTTCATCTTTTTTTTATTGGCCAAGCGACGGTCCACCATTTTTAACAGAATTATTATTATATTATGCAGTAGTAAACTTGGCAAATTGCTAAAAAATTGATTTTATTATGCCGTTTTATGGGCGTGTGTCTATTTAATGGCCCAAGTTTAATGTGCGGGCAAAAAGGGGCCAATGCTTGTCTTTCACATGCCTCATACATTTGTGCTATTTAGAGGAGTGAATGATCATTTATGTATGCGTACATATTCGAGACCTGACAGGACAGAATCCTATACAGGATTTTCGAAAGCCCTTGTCTGGGTCCCTGTTTTTTTTTGACAATGCAACAGGACCCCGAATCTTTTTAAAACAAGAGTTTAGTCCGGAACCCTGTCCATTCCACTCGAAAATCCGGGTCCTGTCTAGACTGAGTCCGGGTTTTTTTCCCCAAAATTTCGACCTCAAAGATAAAGCAGATTTTCTTTTTTTTTCAAAATTTGTAAACTGAAAAAAAATTTGTCCATTACCCGGTTTTGAGATTTTGGCACATTTTTTCGTGAATGTTTTGAAATATTTCGACATTTTATTAAATAAAATCCCATCCCTTCTTGGAAAATTCTTTTCTCGGCTTTCCTTAGTTTGCCCCTTTGCCTTTGATCAACAACTTCAAGAAAAAGGGAAATTTTGAAAAATATATTTTTAAAATTCACTTTTTTCTGTCATATGTTTAAGGGCACACTTTGTGGAATCCAAAGTGTAAATACGCACCAGACGGAGCGGGTGGGGGGGGGGGGGGGAGGGGGGAGGAGAAGCGGCTTTTGGTCCCCCCTCCGCACCCCCAAAAATCGTATGGATGTCGGGTGAATGAATGAATGAATGGTTGTGGTGGTCCTCAAATGCGCGGGGCGGACGGACGGATGAGCAAACAATTTGCCGAAAAAAATCACCACCCTTTCGCCCGCGCCCACCACACACATACAAACAAAACAAGCTTCTAATGCATCCCCACCACCACTTGCCGATTCCATTGCAAAATAAAAGTTTTTTTATAAATAAATATTTTTTAGATGTTTTTTTGAACCCAAAAAACTCCGTCTAGAATTCGTTTTTTTAATAGTTTTTGTGCTTATAGGCTTTATCAGACTCGGGTGATTAACGTGATGATGGGATCCATCAAATCCGTTGAAATGACAATTTCTAAGCACTAAATGAGGAAAGATATACCCGATGAGAAACGAAATTTGATGAATTTTCATACCATAGGGATCAAATAGCGATAAAAATATTGCTTTTTCCTGCCTTATGATCAGGGTTCATTTCTAAAAAATAGCTGCATTGAATAAGGGTCCTGTTATCCCGACATTTGATTATTAAAGTGATCAACTTCAATTTCTCGAAAATTACTTTAAAATATTATTTTTTTACTTAAATTTTATTTGAAAAAAGGAATTTGTACTGTTTACCAAAATGAAAAAAATTTATTTCCTCCGATTAGTGTCTTTGCACTGATCAAATCAGATTAATGTCAGCCCAACACCGGAGGTGGGGCTCAGACAGACAAACAAACACTGAAGAGACAGACACCACAAAAAGTGTATCAAAAATTGGGAATTTTCGTCCCAAGAAAAAATAAAATTGCATTTTTTAAATGTTTCTTTTGGTAGTTAATTTTTAGTCGGCCTTAATGGCAAATGAAAAATCTGCCGTTAATTGCTCTAAAAATACATTTTCACATCCCAAATTAGCCAATTAATTATTCATTCATTCATCGGCAGCAAAATGCCAATAAATACGCACATAATACATGTACAAAGTAAAGTTCTCTCGGCTCACAGGCTATATTTGGAACAGCAAAAAGTCACATTAATATTGCTCTGGGCTAAAAATAGTCGTCAGTCCCTTCGCATATGAAAATGAATGCCCAATAAATAAATAATTAGACTAATTTGTCTCGCTCGTTGGGATAATTAATGTTTGGCTGGAGAGAATTTCCAAAATTAATTATTCCTAATGTACATATTATATGTGTGCATGGGCATTTATTTATGTATAAGTTTCTGTTTCTCTCATTTAACATACCAAATTAATAATTTATCCACTTAATTATTCCATTTCTTTTTTAAGCTTTAGGAATATGTTTTTCAAATAAAAAATAAGAATTTTTGGTAAATGAATCTCAATGTTTGAAGCCAAAAAAAAAAAAAAAAATTTCCTAGTTCGAAGTTTGCTTTTCCCTACTGGAAGTCGTGGCCAGAATTGAGCCTGGTCGAGACCGAGAACCCCAAAATCCGAGAAATTTATCGACTCGCGAACCGGCCCAGAATCAGACCCAAAATCCCGTAAGACTCGAGGACGAGACCGAAACTCCCGAAACAAAAATATAATGTGTTAAGCTAAGATGGAACACATGCATGCATTAGCCAATTAATTTTTTTCGTTTTTTCTCATCAATATTTCAAGAGTGAAGAAGAAAGACTCAAAATTCAAAGCCTGGCTCTTCCCTCCCTCCCTCCTCTCTTGTCGCTGCTTCTCCTCTCATCAGTGAAAATGCACTTAATCCTTAAAATTGCTAATCCCCCCACAAATTCCACCACGTGATTCTTCTGTCAGGAGAGGCTTTTCGCCCACTCTTCTTCATCATTTCTCATCATCCATCTTTTCAACCTGCCCACTGCTCTGTTCTACTGCTATTCTATGTGGTCCATCATTTTTTCGTGCCCACTTTTTACCCGTTCATTTTTCATCTCTAATTTTCCGCTTCCTTGGCCCCCGGGGCCGCGGTGGGGGACAACTGCTGCTGGGCGGTAGCCCGGTTTTATGAGTATATCTCGTTTCATAAGATGCCCGAATTAAACAAGCCTATTTACAATCTATATAGCCTATGTGAACCTATTAGCCTGGCTTGCAAAATTCCAAAAAAAAAAAATGTGGATTTCAAAAACTTTTGCTCAAAATTTAAAAAAAAAAAAAACTAGTTTTCCGAACATTTTTGACGGTAATTTTCTTTACACATGATTTTTTTCGAAAACAGTTAGGCTATCGAATGTTAATAGATAATTGTTCAATTCGAACAACTATGAAAGGAGTTATATTCTCGGGCCGTCGCCCAGTTGTCCCTTTCCACTGGGCCGCCCCGCTGCTCCCGGAGGAGTGGGGGGGGGGGGCTTAGTAAAGCTAATTATTTTTTGCCCCGTTACTCCGCGGTTGGGGGTCCACGAACGTGCCATAAGTCATCCCTCAACCTGGCACATTCCTCCCTAACACAATCCCATCATAAAAAAACGTCCCCAAAAACAGATACACACAACAACAGCAGGCGGGGCGATGTATCCCCCACTTTTTAGATACATACACAAGCCAATTTGCTCATAAAATCTCAATTTCCTCTAACATCCCCATTGCGTCCATCACAGCAGTCACTCTCCCCCTGTTTCACTGTCTGTTCACTCTCTGACATTTGGCACTCTCTCTGCCATGCAGCAAAAATTCCAAAATTCCTCTGACTCTTGCAACTCATCCTGTGGTGCCGTTTGGAACGTATCTCTCTCTCTATCTTTACACTCTCTCTATTTCCCTCTCCCCGTCTCTCTCTTTTTTTCCCTCTCGCATTAGCAGTGCTTCAATTCCTCTAACATCCCTTCCCTGTTCCCGACCCTCTCTTATTTGCATAGTCTCTCGGTCCCTCTTTTTTTATTACCACAACAGCAGCATCAGCAGACGAATGCTTGCTGCTTCACAATTTCCCAGCTGTTCATCATTATTCATTCCTCATCATTCTCGCCCCCCAAAAAAAGACACATTGTCCCCCCTCGTGGTCGGCAGCGGCACCCCTTTCTCTGTGTGTATTGCCGACAAACGGAGAATAGGAGGGCCCGGGGCGGGGATCAATTTCATTCTCATTATACAAAGTCAGCAACCCCAGCAGCAGTAGAGCAGAACAGTCATCAGTGGGCAATAAATAGTGTGTCTGGCTGGAGGAGTGTGAGTGATGGATTGACGGGAAAAAGAAATTGGGGGACAGGACGGGACGGGAAAGGCGGTGGGGGGGGGGGGGGGGACGAAGGGGTTAATGAAGCGGGAGGGAGCAAAGGGGTTGTTTGGGTGCTTTCTTAACACATTTCTTCTTAACTTAACCCCTCTTCTGTCTGCTGCTGTGCTCGTCCGCTGCAGCAGCAGCACCATCAAAGGGGGGACAACATGGGGAGGAGGAGGAGGAAGAGGAGGGAGACATTTTGTTTGTGACTAATTGTCTGTCTGCAATTGCGTGTTGTAATTGCCTAATTACCTCTATTTTTGTATAATTTTTAATAGAGGGTAAAAAGGGGGTGCTGGGGAAACAAAAAAGTGGTGCTGCTGCTCGGTAGAACACACATTTTCACTGTGTATGGTTTTATGTGTGCAGCAACAACAGTCCCAGCCCCCGGGCGCCGGAGAATGGTGATGAAAAATGGTCTGCTGGGAGAGGGGGCGGGGGAATAACCTCCCCGGCGGGGGCAAATCGAACCAACAGCAGCAGAGCAGAGAAAACATACCCCTCGCTATTTCTTTTCCTTTTTTCACCCTGTCATCCCGTCTCTGTTCAGCCTAATCTCTCCATCCCTCTGTTTCTTTGGCCATTTTTTAAGCGCTTCTCTCTCTCTCTCCCTCTCGGTCTCTCTCTCTCTACTCCTTCCTCTCTCACCCTCTCCCTCTCTCTTTTCTCTCTTTCTGTTGGTGCTTCTCTCTTCTATACCTTCTTTTCATAACAACACACTCTCTTTCTTCCATCATTTTACCCTCACTGTTTCCCCGTCCCATCTCTCCACATTTTTTTTTAATTTATTTATTGTTTTGGTGGGATTCGGGGGATAACCCATTCGGAAGCGGGTGCATTAGCACAATAACAACAACAACAAAAACAGCAAAAGCATTGGCTTATTCATCCACTTTTTTTCTCTGCCTTTTTCCCACACACACACACACTCGCTAATTGCACTACCATCTTTTCTGTTAGCCGACCACACACTATTTCAAGCATTGGGGTGAGGGGTGGAAATTGTATTGATAACAATATCAGTACCTACCAACACTGAAGAAAGCCTTATTCTATAGATCAGTCAGCACTAACTCTCTGATACCTTTTCTCTAGCATTACACACTATTTCTTCACTACTCTTTATCTCTGACACATGGGACCAAATATGTATAAGGAAGGAATATTATTTAATTTTTAGATTGATTATTTTATCTCGGCAATATTTTCTCATGTGAAAATAAAGATCATTAACTTTTTAAAAATGATGGGGTTTTATTATTTTCCAACGGCACCTTCTAACTTAATTCATCTCTTTCTCTTTGCTCTTTATGTCTCTGTGCCTCTCTTTTTTACGCAATATCTGCTCTCTCCTCCTTCTCTGTCCTCCATTCAGTTTCCCTGTGACTCCTCATCCTCACTTTGATGAATGTCGGCGGCTTTTGACAGTGGCACTCTTTGTCCACCTCTTTCACTTTTTCTCTCCACTATTTTCTCCTATCACTCTCTTATCTCTCCGTGCCCTAGTTAATTTAACGCGGCGCAGAGAAAAAGAGTGGGGAGGGAATGGAGTATATTATCAGCAGCATAGAGTGAGAGGAAGAAAAAATATAAAGAGCAAAAAAGATTGGATGGTCGGTGTTGGGAATGGGTTTTGGGGAAGGCAAGCAAAATAATGTGAAAATGGATTGTCTAGCTGTTTGATGAGAGAGGTTGAAAACTGTGGGGCGGAGAGAGTGGAGGGGGGGGGGGAGGGGAGAGACGGGAGAGGGGACACCCCCCCCCCCCCTTCCCCGCCCCTGACATAGTCAACGAGGGAGGGAGATGGGGGCGGGGAGAGAAAACATTCTTGGGGGTCTTGCACATGTAATAGGGATGGGAGCCCAAAAAAACAAATCGGGAATCTGAATTTTCAAAGGCTCGCCAAATTCGGCAATCGGAATCCGAGGCTTTTCAAAAAATTTCGGTAATCCGAGAATTTCCGAAACCTCAAAAATCCACCCTATCCCGATTAAAAAATCGACTCCCATTTCTGCTGCTGATAGGGCATGCGAAGATTTATGTATTTGATGCTTGGTCGTCCCCTGCAAATTTCCCCCTCCCCCCCACAAATTTTTTTTTTCGAGGGTTTTGCCTTTGCTGCTCTTCTGTGCTGGTGATGATTAATCACCACCATTCATTCTCACATCTCATGTGTCATCTTTTTGTGTGTGCTCATCACCAGCACCAAGCAGTGATGAGAAATTTCATCGAAAGTGATCAAATTCCTTTAAAAAACCGAAATTTATTTGTGGGGGACTGCTGATCACACCGTCCCCCCCCCCTCCCCCCTTCACCCCTTTCCCGATAAAATTTCGTTGAAAACCGATAAATCGTAAATTCCCCCCTCCATATTGTACATATGAATTGAATGTGTCCCGTCCCAGCATCAGAAAAAAATGGAATAATTTTCACTCTCGTACAGATTTAATGTAACAAACACATTCATTAATTAATTCCTCTCACTTTCCCGCCTCGGCCACCAATTAGGCAATTGAATGATTGCATAAATTAATCAAATACATTATGTATCGTATCTGTGGCACAAATTGTACACAAATCCAATATATCGCATTATGAAAATTTTCCAAAAATTTTGCATGAGTGCAACTGAATTTCAAATAGTCTGAAGGAATAACTCAGTTCATTGTTTATTTGTTTGTGTCTCTTGTGCTTTATCTATCGGCGCCTTCTGCTGCTGCTTGTGTCCCCAATTGCCCCAAATTCCAATTTAATCACACCACCACCATTTTTCATCATAATTAATTGTCGGAAATCGGCTTAAATACCCCCCCCCCCCCCACCCCTCGGGCGACGAGGGTGGGGTGGGGTGGTTGTCCTCCTCCTCCTCCATAAACACCATCACCTCCACATCAGTTTCTCTCATTCTCGTCCCAAATGCTGCACACAAATGCACAACAAATTTCCGCTTTACCCCTCCCTCCCCCCTCCGCCGACTCTTGGCAAATTGTGTCGAGAATTTATTACTATAAATTTTTGTAAGCGCAAAATGTTGTGTTTGTCCCTCCCTCCCTCTCCCATCCCTCATGCTGCTGCTTGGCTTGGTGGTGCACACAAATCGACGACGCGAATGAACCAACCCCCCTCCCTCATCAACAGCAGCAGCAGCAAGCACCGTCATTTTCACTTTCACGACGGTGGCGGCGATATGTGTGGCGGGCACCCGTCGTCGTCGCCGCCGCCGTTACCGTCGGCGGCGCTGTGTGGTACATCATTTTGTGTATGTGATGTGCATGGAAGGGAGAGGCGAAGAAAGTGTATATTTGTGTGTGTGTGTGTCTGTGTATAAGTAGTGATTGATCGTTGCCGAATTTTCAATTATTAGTTCACTGAGTTTATTGGCGGTAACCCAGTCAACTCGATTTCTCTTCCTGTCTGCTGCTTTCCCGCTGTTTATGAGGCTGCTTGCTAATGAGGGCCAATTTAAATTTTTTTTTTTTTTAATATACCCAGAGGCGGAACGTGGAGAGAAAGTCCCAGGGTCTCGCGAATCGCGGAATACATTTTGATGATTTGCTGAATTGTGTTCGAAAATGCTCTATGCATAATTACGAATGAGCGTATGCGAGAAATGATTTTTACCGAGAATTAAACACGAGAAATGACTATTAAAACACGAGACCCCAAAATCACTAAAGAAGCTTGGCTTGAGAATCAAGACTCTCGCAGCACATCCCACTAATCATGAAGTGTTTTACTCGCAAACCTCTTCATTGTGCTTTTCATTTCAAATTTTGAAAATTAATTTAATCAAATAAAAATAAATTAAAATTAAAGACTTTAAATGGATGAGCGGGTTGCCTTTCGTTTTAATTTGTTTTAATTGACAAACAACAATAACAACAACGGCACGTGTCTTCTCGTCTGCTAACGCCATTCCTTTAAACAAATCGCTGCGTTTTCCATCGATCGTTCGTTGATTTGCTCGCCTAATCGATTATGATGGCCATTTCCGAGCCTTGCCATGACATTGGAGGCACAACTGCCGGTGGCACTGGTGAAGGCAGTGGTGGCCATGCCGCAACAGCGTGGCCAAGCAGTACGGCTGCAACAACAACGGCACCAGTGCCAAGCGGCGGTGGCATTCGCTTGCACCAGCAGGCGAGCGACGACGAGGAGAAGTGCCTGCTGACGCCCACCTCGGAGCACAGCTGTTGCCCCTTTGACAATGACCAGGTTTCACAGACTGTGGCCATATTTTGATGGGTTTTTTGGCGTTTATTTTGTCGGCCTCGGAGGGCTAAGGATTAAATTTCGAAGAATTTTTGTACGATTTTGCCAAAAAATGGACTCTATTTGTAAGGGATTTGCGTGATGTCAATTCGTTTGTCATAATAAATTTGTTTTGCATTAGAAATGCTTTGGAAATACCCATTTTCAGACATTTTCAAATAGAGAAAAATTTCCGTCTTAAAAAACCTGAAAATTTTCCTCAATTTTTAGTCCATTTTCAGAAATTTCATATTTCAGCCTCCCCCTCCATTTAATACCCCCCTTTTTTTGCAAATAAATAGGCTCAAAATTACAATATTTGTGTTGTTTTGTCTGCGTTTTGCTGCACAACAGAGCGACACAACAAAAACAACACTAAGTGCTGATAAAATGTGAAGAAAGGGAGATGAATGAATGATAAGAAAAAAATCAACTAATTGTGAATGATTTGGATAACCCCTGCCACCACCCCTCCATTTAACGCATTTTGCGATGGATTTGGTGACGGATTTGAAAGGAATGAATGAGTAAATGAATGCATGGGTTAATGGGTTGCTTTAAAGCCAGAAATTTAGTGATGAGCTGACCTAACGTGACCCCCCGTAATCCCGGGAAAATTTGGGACTGGAAAATTGAAGAAAAAAGGGCAGAAAAATGGAGGAAGGATTATTTTTTTATGTTGCAATATTTATTTTTATTTTCGGGGGATATAAAATGAAAAATTGTTCATGTTTTGAAGCTGTTCTCTGCCAATTTTGGTGAGATTTGCTAATAGAATATAGGAAATTTATTTTGTGTGTGACCGACGATGGCAACGAAATCGAATTTTCAAAAACTGTCCCATTTTTCCCAAAAGTTTTTTTAAATTTTTTTTTCTTCCTGGTTATGTGTGCCTAAAATAAACAATTGGAAGTGTTTGGATTGTCCACGTCTAATTACCTTCCATAAACAATAAAATTCTTTAATTACCCCACACCCCTAAATCAAAAATTTATTTGTGAACGCCGATTCAGGACGAACTCCACCCTCAGCCACCACAACAACAACAGGATCAGCAGCCGCAGTTGTTGTTGCTGTTGGACGACGACGTGATGGACAAGCCGCGACAGCGGCTGGCGGAGCCGAACACCGCCGCAACTGACGACACGGCCCATTGCTCCGCCAACTGCGACGAACGGCATGACGACCACCCGCTGCTGCTGTCGTTCGGGGAGGACGAGGAGGAGGGCACAGCGACCACCGCCGCCGCAGCGATCGCGGGCGACGACAACGGCAGGAACAACAAAGGCGAGCAGGTCGGCGACACTGTCGCGCATGGCGTCGGTGGCGACGAGTGTGGCGATTCGCTGGGCGTTTCCGCCGGCGGCAGCGGCGGCGGGGGTGCCGACGACGCCAACTTTTTCCTGTGCTCGCCGCTCATCTACTCGGAGCCGGCGCTGCCCAGCGCGTTCGCCAATGGCGGCGCCGGTGGGCCAACAATTGGCGCCTCGTGGGCCTACTCGGAGATCGCACTACCTCAGGTCTCTTACAATTAGTTTAGTTTGGGGGACGATTTAGTTAATTACCCAACTAATTAGACCCCCGTTAATTAGCTAAAAATTAGCCGTTTTTTGGTCCGTAAAATACATTCTATTTTGTACACTTGTAAATTTTTCAAAATGTGAAAAAACCCTGTTAAATTATTAATAGATTTTGCCCTTAAATAGCTAATTCCAAGGAAATAAATTGAAAACTTCGGCACCGTCGGGAAAATTTGAAATATTCAATTTGGCCAAAAATCTCATTGATTTCACGGCTCCCAAATTTTATACCAAATGGAATTTTAAATTATTTGTTGGCTAATTGAGCCTGTCAGCTGCTAGCTCTATAAAAGTTGGTTGTCTTTTTGCAGGGAGCCAACATTGGCACTTTCCCGATGCCATTGCTGTCGAACAACAGCCACAACGGCCATGGGCATGATGCGCAGCAGCAGAAGCAGCGACGACGGCACCACTTGGACAGCGAGACGGGCGAGGACTGTGCCGGCGGCGGTCGATTCGGCGCCAGCGGCGCTTCCCGCGCCGTCACCCCAAAGTCCTCCTCCCACTTTTTGCCCTCCGAAAGTCAGCCGTCCATCGGCTGCACGTCCTCCGTGCTCTACCTGCCCCACAAGCAGTCCTTTTCCATCGGCGAAATCCGCGACACGCACATGCAAATCCAAAAGCGCTACCGCCCCTCCCGGCGGCGCCACTACACCGACCCGGTGGACTTTGAAGGTAACAACCCAACTTTTTTTGGCACAATTTAGGAGGGCGTCGTTTGGTAGTTCTGTTGGGTAGTGTGCATCTGAAATTCGCCGCAGAAATTAAAAAGAATTTCTAACTTCGAAGTATAATTTTTTTTATAAAAAATATTTCTAGGAAAAAAATTATTCACCGATTTTTTGTAAAAATTTTGTCATAAAATTTCAAAAAACAAAACGCTGTCAATGAGTTCCCTCGATGGGGCCCCCTTTAATTTTTTAAAATTATAAAAAAATTAATGCGGCTCGGAATTGCTGTTGATAGTCCCCTGGCGGAATCGAAAATTTTGATTAAGTTTTTGAGTCAGAATTTTTTTTAATGGATAAATGTAATAATCCAAATTGAATAATATACACAAATCCATAAATCTGATGAAAACTTTTGGGTTCATTAGCAAGAATTTTTTTTTCAAATATTTGTTCAGGCATTCTGAACATCATCGGCGGTTGCAGCTGGTGGCAAATTTGGGTGTACCTGTTGGTCAGCCTGCAGCAGATTCCGCACGCCATGTTCAACCTCAGCGTGGTGTACATGATGTACCAGGTGGGACCAATTGGGGCAGCAAGCAGTACAGCAAAAACTTGGAAAAAACGCCAAATTTGTGTTTCCCTTTTCAATTTATTTTAATTTTTGAGGTTTTGCTCTTTATAAACCGGTCGACAAAAGGAAGACTTCGCCTGTTAGCCGAACCAAAAAATCACCCCTAAAATTGATCTTCAAAAATTTTTTCCATTTTTGGGGTGGGAATTCCATGGTCGCTTATTCCTCCCTCCCGAAAAATTTAAAAAACTGAATTATTTTTTATTTTTTAAATTCCTTGGTGCTTTTTTTCAATAAAAAAATGCATTT
Organism: Heterodera schachtii; assembly: GCA_023374025.1. Taxonomy (NCBI): domain Eukaryota; kingdom Metazoa; phylum Nematoda; class Chromadorea; order Rhabditida; family Heteroderidae; genus Heterodera; species Heterodera schachtii. The sequence goes on from SIJG01000005.1 coordinate 322,741, forward strand.
AAGATTTTTACAAACACGATTTCTTTCCAAAAAAATTTTTTTTTTTTTTATTTCAAAATTTAAATTTTTTATTTTTTTCTGGTGCCATCGAAATTTAGCGTATCTCAAAATTTTGGGATTTTCAAAATTTCTTTTGCTTCCCTCCCCCTCCCTTTTGCTGATCAAGCGAACACTGATTGTTGATATTTATAAACCCAACAAAAACAGATCCTCCAACAAAATCATTGTTGAGTTGTGTAGCCGGACCACTGGTGCAAAGTGCCGGGACTGAACGCCTCCGGCGCCGCCAACGCGTCCGGCGCGCCGTACCAATGGGACGTGACGGACACACTTGCCGGCTCGGTGGTGTACCCGCGGACGCGCAACAAACAGCGCGACATGCTCAACTTCCACTCCCAGTGCCACTACTATGACCGAGGTGGGTGGCACGACGGGGGCGAGCTGTTCACCCGTCCACCCCACGAAAATAAAAATTTCAACTAAAATTTTTAATTTTTTTTTCACAATATAAATAAAATAGTCACGCTTTTTTGAATAGTTTCCAAAGAATTTAATTTTCATTTTGTATTGTTTGTCCAGGTGAACAACGCTATGACCAGTTGAGACGGATGCCATTGGAGGAGGCGCAACGGGCGCTGAACGACAGCGAAGAGAGTGCGGACATTCGAAAGTGCACTGAATGGTGAGAGAGAGAGAGAGAGATAGAGAGAGGAGGGAAAGAAAGGTGGAGAGAGAAACTAAGAGAGAGAGAGAGGCAGCGAAAATTATTATTTTTTCTCCTTATAAAAAAAGAGCGTAAGAAGCACAGAAACAGAGGGAATGCAGAAAGGGGAAGAAACATATTTAGAGAGGGAGAGGGGGAGTGAGAAGCATAGAAACAGAGGAGAGAGAGAGAGCGAATGTGATCGTCTTTTTTAATATAGAGAGTGAGCAGTATAGAAACAGGGAGAGAGAGGGAGACATCGCTGGAGTGCGGAGGAGAGAGACAGAGAGAGTGAGAAGAGAAACTGAGAGTGAACGCGAGAGAGAGCCAAAGAGATGTGAAAGAGAGCGTAAAAATATCTCTTTTTATATAAAAAAAGTGCATTAGATAAATAAGAGATAAACGTGATCGTCCATCTTAAAGAGAGAGAGAGAGAAGCATAGAAAAGAGAGAGAGAGAGAGATTTTGGTAATTCTTTGAAAAAAAATTAAACTTAGAATTTTCAAATAATTGCTAAAACATTTTCTAACATTTTTTTCTTGAAAATATTAAGGTTTGAAAAAAAATTTTAATTTTCCGGGAGGGTGTGGGGTGGAACTGATGCGAGGAGGGGGAAACATAGAGGTCCCCCTCGGCGGAAGTCGCCTCCGCCGTGAAAATTTTCAATAATTTTCAAACTGCTCATCCCCCCCCCCCCCGCAGGTTCTACGACCAGGACGTGATGCGGTCCACCATCGTGACAGAGTGGAACTTGGTGTGCGACGACAACTTCAAGCGTGCCCATGCCCACCTGTTCTACTCGTTCGGCTTCCTGTTCGGCTGTCTGCTGGGCGGCTTCGCCTCCGACCGTTTCGGCCGCAAGCCGACGGTGATCGGCTTCGGCATTCTGTCCTCCATGTTCGGCCTGCTGCTGCCCTACTCCACCTACTTCCCCATGTTCCTGTTCATCCGCTTCTGCGGCGCGGTGTGCAACGAGGGTCAGTCATTTAAGTGTCTGAACGATTAGTCCGATGGGTTGAATGAAAATTTCCGGAAAAATCTAGCATACTATGGAACGATTTTCGGAAAAATTCAAATTCACTGATTCCCAAAAGAAATTTTTAGCATTGGAATTTGATTTTTCTAAATTTGTATGAATCATTTGAAGTCCGACGCATACATGAACAAGGGGTGCGCCGGCGCACCCCCCCCCCCCTCGTCGTAAGAGGCCTGGCGCACCCCCCCCCTCGTTCGTCGTAAAGGGGGGGGGGCTGTAAAGGAGGGGGGGGTCGTCGTGGGGGGGGGGGGAAGGGGTCGTAACGAAGGGGGAAAATTTTAAATTTGCACAATTTTCTTAGCGAAATTCATACAAAATTACAAAAAAAAATTCCGGCGGCGCCTATCGGCGCCGCCGAACCCCCCCCCCCCCCCCCCCTGGCCCCCAAAAAGTTTTAAAAAAAACCACGCCGCAAAAAAAAACGTTTTTTTTTACAAAAAAAAAGTCGTCGACTTGCCAAAAAATCGCAAAATTTGGAAGTTTTTGGTGAAAATCTGTTAACAAATTGGCACTCGAATTTGCAAAATTTTCCCCGGCGGCGCCTATCGGCACCGCCGGCCCACCTGTTCCCGAAAATTTTTTTTGGAAAAAGCGCGCCGAAAAAAAACGTTTTTGAAAAGTCGGCAGAAAAAATGGTCTGAATAGCAAAAAAAAAAAAAAAAAAAAGGTCGTCGCCGGGGAAACTTGGGGGCCTTCGTACGAAAAATTGGTCCTGGCGCACCCCCCCTGCGCCAATCGTCCGTCGTATGGGCCTCGCCCTGGCGCACCCCTTGTTCATGTATGGTCCGACGTATTTTAATAGGAGCAGCTCGGAGTTGGACAAAACATAGCCGCGGGAAAAAACTTATTTCACATAATAGCCTAATTCTTTAATTTAAAAAAAGTTTCTACAAAAATTTTTTTGAGCTTTTCTGAAGAAGTCAAATTTTTTTAATGAAATTCATTTTTTTCAAATATAACAAAAAATGATTTTCTCGACTTTTCTTGAAATTTTTTTAAGCAAAACCTAATTAATTAGGCTAGGACCTAAAAATTTTTATTATTTTTTTTTGGCGAAGTTTCTGCGGCGTTTTGGCCCCTTAGATTTACCATTTTTTATAAAAAAACAAAAAGTGATTACATAATTAAACAAACCATCGCCACCTCCCTCCCCTTTTCAGCAGCTGACCTGGCCGCGTATGTGCTGTGCATGGAAATCACGGGTAATTAATTATTTCCATTTAATTACTATTTTTAATTTATTTCATTTTTTCTAACCCATTCCCTCCCCCATAATCTCTTCCAGGGACTCGCTATCGTGCAATGGTCGGCAGTTTGCTGCAGGCGCCGTGGGCGGTCGGCTACGCAACGTTGGCACTGATCGCCTACTTTTGCAACTCGTGGCAGAACATTCAGGTACAAACAAAAGTGATTGATGCATGATGTATAAATACCAGAATTGGGAGCAGTTCGCCCTTCCCCCACGAAAGATTTTTTCTAATTTTTTTTACAATTAGACTTTTTTCTACAAAAAATCTTTTTTTATTGAATTCCCATTTTTTAGAAAAAAACTTCTAAATAGTTAGAAAACAAAAATTTTTACTTTTTTTTTTAATTTCGGAAAAAAACAATGCGGGATGGGGGTACACCTCAAAACCTCGCCGCAGAAATTAAAAATTTTTTTTTCAAACTTACAATTAGACATTTTCAAGGAAAAAAAAATCATAGACGAGATTTAGTCTCGGCGAGATTTTGTCCCCCCCCCCCCTCCCCTCGGGGTGGGGGGGGGCGGCAAGCAATTGAAAAATAAAAACCAATTCCTATTTTTCAGTTGATCACTGCCGCGCTGCACACGGTGAGCATCTGTCTGATCTGTGTGCTGCCGGAGAGTCCGCGGTGGCTGATCGTCAACAACCGCGTGGACGAGGTGTGCCAGCGGGGCGATGGATTTCTCCGTATTAATGCCATAAATATTTTTTGCCCCGTAATTCAGGCCGAACGGTACATCCGCAAGGCGTGCAGGTGATTTTCCATTTTTCGGGTTATGCTTCTCCCATCCGGAGCAGTTCGCCCCCCCCCCCCCCCCGCTCCCGGAATTAAAAAAATGAATTAATTTCATAATTTTTTTGATTTTTTTCGCAAAATTTTGATTCATAAAAAAACTTTCTTGGAACTTGTAAAAAAATAAGGAAATTTTTTGGGAAGAACTTCTTTTGAATGAATTAATATCTTTTAATAGAAAAAAACCTCTGAAAATTTCAGTAAAATTAAATTTTTTTTTTTTTTTTGTCTGATGAGAGGGTATTTATTGTTAGTGTCACTTCTTCTTCCATTTATTCTTTGCCCTCTCTCAATTTTCTTAAGTTATTTCCCCTCCAGAGAACCGCCCTTCCCGTTCAACCTGTTCAAGTTCAACAAGAGCTCGTTGCCCTGTGATCTCGAGCTGGTCAGCCATTATTTTTTTTTAAATGGTGTTTTTGGGCCAACAAATTTTAAATGATAATTTTTTGGCAGAAGTTAATGAGTTTTTAACCATTTTTTGTTGTCGTTTTAAAATTAAAAAAATTCTTTAAATTTTTATCAATTGAATTTTCTCAGTTGCCATTTATTTTTCGAGTTTTTTTTTGAAAATTTCACATTTCATTTGGTCAGTTTTCGAGCCGGGCTTAAATGCACTCATTGTCGTATTAACCGCACTAATTAATCGCTAATTGCAGGTGAAGCATGCCGAGCAGCGCAAATGGGTGCGACGGAACCAGCGGGCCAACATTTTGCACTTGCTCAAGTCGCGTGCGCTGTGCATGCGCACCGGTGTCATCTGCGTGGTTTGGATCGCCACCGCGTTGGTCTACTACGGCATCATTATCGGTGGATATTTTATAATAGTTTTGCATTTCTTCCCTCTCCCCTGCCGTTAATTTTTTTAAAGAATTTACCAAAACCTAAAAATTTTTCCAAAAAAAAACCTAAAAAAGTTTTTCCAGAGAATTCCTTTTTGGCTTATTGTTAGATAGAAAAGTTTCTTTTAAAAAATCCAGTTTTTTTTCCTGGTAAATTCTCAAATTTGAATTTTTTTAGGGTTTCTCCGGTGTAGAATTTTCGTACAAGAATTGCCTATTAAAAACTCTAAAATTTTGGCGAATTTTTGTAGGTTCAACAATCTATTAAAAAATGTTTTTTTTTTCTCGTGTTTTTGGAGCCCTAAAATTTGAATTTACCGCGATTTTTAGCAATACGTTTTTTATATTTAATATTTTAATTACCTCTCATTCAATTAGCCAACTAATTACTTTTTAATAATTGCCCTTTATTTTAAAGCGCTGTCCGATCAGTCGGCGCCCGGCCGTGTGCTGTTCAGCGGCAACTTCTTTCTGAACAACGCCGTTGCGGGTGCCATTGAACTGCCCACACTGATCTTCTGTGTCTATTTGATGAAGTAAATTCATTCATTGAAAATTTAAATTAAAAGAAAAAAATTTTTTTTTGCCAATTTTTCATTTTAAAATTATTTTTAAAATTTTTACGAAAAAATTATAATTATCAAACTTAAAAACTAATTTTATTAGTTTGCCATAGAGTCACTTACTTACTTTTAAACATTTTACATTTGGGTTTTCCTAAAATCAAATAAAATAAATTTTTTATTTGGAATTTGCGCCACATTTTCAATTTCTTTTTAGGCTAATCACAATGGAAATTTTGGAATATTATTTTTAATTCTTAATTTGTCAACAAATCTTTGGCGAAATTTTCAAAAATATGAGCGAAAACGGTTCCAATTTTAAGTGTGGTCCCAAATTTAACCCCCAAAAAACCAAATAATTGTCTCCAAAAAGGTACGGACGGAAGCGATCCCAAATCTTCACGCTGGTCGCCGCCGCCATTTTCATTCTGTGTGCCATGGCTTCGATGAGTGCCAACCGTTCCATGCTGTCGCTGGGGCTGATGTTGCTCGGCAAAATCTTCATCCAGGGCGGCTTCAACATCCTGTACATCTTCACCTCCGAGCTGTACCCGACCGTCATCCGGAACAGGTTCGGACGGCCGTCATTAAATCGAAAATACTTTTAAAAAATTGGAAGACTAAAAACATAGGAAATGGGGCGTGGAGCAACATAGAGTTTTTTTCAAAAATGTTTTTGAAAATTTATGTTTATCGTTATAGCAATTTGCAATTTTTGTCACAATTAATGTTAATTGCCTTTTCTAATCCATTTTCCGCCCATTCAGTGCCGTCGGATTCTGCTCTATGGTAAGCGCTTTTTTTTTTTTTTTTGCATTTTTTTTTACTTCAAACTCATGGCCTCGATCTTAAACATTTGAAAACACTAATGTCCGAGCCTTCAAAAATCCTCATTTGGCATGAAAAATCGGAATTCATGTTTGGCAAAAAATGCAATTTTTGTTTGAGAAAAAATCATCATTTTAAAAAAATTCAGAACTCTCCTACCAGAATCTTATCCGAAAAATGAAAAAATCGGGGAAGGTCTAACGAACGAAACGAATATTTTTTTTAAATTTTGTCGATGCCAAAGGCTCTATCGGCGAATTTTTTTTTTTTTTTTTTTTTTGTAAATTTTATTGAATACCCTCCACTCTCCGTAAATTCACAGATTGCCCGGTTCGGCTCCGGCGTCTCCTCGTACATTGCCATTCTGTCCGACGTCACGCTGTCCATCGTGCCGATGATCATTTTCGCCACCTTTTCACTGTTCGCCGGCACTTTGGTGATGCTGTTGCCGGAGACGCGCGACCAGCCGTTGCCCGACACGCTTCAGGTGCTTCAGCTGCTGCGCATCTTTTAATATTAAAATATTTTTTATTTTTACTATTTTTCTAATCATACATTAAAAAGGTGGGGGGTCGGCCGCCGATGACCTTTTTGCGCCACCAGGAAAATTTTTTGGATTTTTAATGAATTTGTTAAGAAAATTTCCAAACTCTGCGACCCCCGACCCTCCCCCACCTCTTTTACACTCAAATTTAGAACTTTAAAAAAAAAATTTTCGCCAAATCTTTTTTTTATGACCCTCTGATTTAAATGTTTTTTTTCACAGGACGCCGTCACCATTTTGAAGGACAGCGAACGGCCCTATCAGTGCCGCGGCTTTGGCACCAAATTTCTGGGCGGTGGCTCCTACTCCGTGTCGGCCACCGAACTCATGCAGCAGCAACAGCAGCAGCAAGACGAACAGCAGGTGGCCATGGAAAAACAATGTGGGGGGGGGGGAAATTGTTGAAAAATTGGTCGCATTTTTTCCAATAAAATTTAAGGCATTCAAAACCACCAAAAAATAGTTGTTTTTTTTTTTAAAATTTTAAATTTATTTTTATTTTGTTTTTATTATACTGGTATATTTTGCGCAATTAGGAGCTCCCGAATGATCCAAATTGGTCGACCCTTTACCTCTTTAAAAGGTTATAATTCACCAAACTTGTCCATTTTTCGAATTTTGAACTGGTCCAAAACCGCTTTAAACGCTGCCACCCAGTTTTTTAATGCTTAAATCGTTTTCAGCACCTAAGAAAACCTATAAAAATGTATTTATGCAATTTTTAGTCTGAGACCTTAGAACGATTTTCCGAAATAAAGATTTTTTTTCGGCTGGGGGGTGAAATGCAGTTGATAAAAGTTAGTATTTTGAACATTTTAATTGTTAGTATGACGACGAGGAGGAGGAGCAGGAAGATGACGACGCTGGTGATGAGGAGGAGGGCAAGGACATGAACAGCGACCGGACGAGGACATCGCCACCGACGCCGCCCCACGCGCAGCAGCGGCGACGGCACGACCACGCAACAACGGCAAAATGCCGTGATTGTGATGAAGGAGACGAGGGAGATAGGGGCCGAGATGAACACGCTGAACAGCAGCAGACCACCGCCGCCACCACCACCACGCTTTTAGAGGGTGAGTGACGGCATGGCACGGCACGGATTGGTCAATGAATGCGTTCAATTGACACAAAATTTTCGGGTGCACCCCAAAATTTTGCCGAGACAAAATCTCGTCGCCAAAATTAAAATGAGTAATCGGCTAAAAAATTCATTTATTTGCTTCCTGGTTCTAAAGGAAACTCGTCCAATTTTAAAACTTCAAAAAAAAGGCATGGGTTAACCCATGAGTTTTTTGCATCATTAATTTTAAGGCATCGACGCAAATTGTGGCACTGCTGCCGGCGGCAGCGATGGCACCAATTCTGCTGGTCAGTCCTCCTCTTCCTCCTCCGCTTCGTCACCAACCGTCGGCCAGCTGGACACCGCGCAAGCGGTCGGACGCCGGCACGGTCGGTGCCGAGCCGGCCGGCCCGCTGCCCAGCATTCCGGAGGAGGACGCGAACAGCAGGAACAGTTGCAGCGGCGGCACGAGGGAACGGCGCCGGGCAACGGCATCGTCGACAACAACGACGTCATCCGCTGCACCGTCAACATCGTCGTCGGAAGTGGCGATGGTGGACACTGTGGGAACGACAACAGAAGCAGCGTCGGCAGTTGAAGACGAGGCACATCGACTACGAGCAGTACAAGCAACACAACCACCACTTGCTGGAGAAGGTTGGTGTCGCCAAAATTCCATTCCCTACCAACGTCAGAATTTTGGGATTGTTGTGGGATGAATAATCTACCCCTTTCTTCTCCGTAGGTACAACAGCAACGACAAGCAGCACAACAACAGCAGAAGAGGAAGGAGTGCCACCGTCGACAACAACGGCATCATTAGCCGGAATCGCGACAACAATGGCACCGTCGTCCTCCTCCGCACTGACTTCGCTGTTGGCGTCCGCTTCTGTTGCCGCAATTAGTGGTGGTGGTGCTGATCAAGCAGTACAACAACAACAGCAGTGCCTTCACCAACAACTGACTTCCGCTGCTGCGGCTCAAACGAACATTCTGCTGCACTCCACGCGAACGGTCGGTGTGATGCCAGCAGAAGAAAGCGTCGGGGTGTGGGAGAAAGTGGGATAAATGGCACACCCCCGTCTTTTCTCCCCCCCCCCCCCCACCGGATCAGTTCATTTTCAGTGATTTTTTGGAAAATTTTGAAAAAACTTAATAATTCTTCGGGTTCGAGTCCCGCCAGGCGCGTACCCTTTTTTGTTTTTTTTTGGTGCTGTTTTTATCGGTTTTCTATTCCGTATCAATGCCACATTATTTGACAGAAATGCCAACAATTCCCTCAAGATATGTTTTGTTGCAGGACGATGTGCCTCGTGTGGTAGCGAGCATGTGATTGGATATGTGTCAAGCGGTGGTGGTTGTGCTGCTGCTCGTCAAGAGACGAGAGTCTCGCACAAAGCTGATCCGAGCCGCATAATCCTCCGACGGAAGCGGAAAAGCATCATCGAATGGCCATCCCTTTTTTTATTTCATTTTTGGTGCTGACGCCGTATTTCTTCCATCATCAATCAATCAATCCGTCTCCATCCCTCCCGCGCTGATCAGTCTGATCACTGATCATTCATTTCCTTTTTATCTTTTATTCATTTTTTGTGTCCTTATTTTTAATAGCGAAACATCAACGAGATGACCTCTCTTTCTCTCATTAATTTTCTGCATTTTTTATTATTATTATTATTCATTTTTGTTTGTTTATTTTTTGCATTTTTTCACACATTTTCCAGTAAAAGCAAATGTTTTTTTTTGGTACGACGTACAAAATGTTTATGCCGAAGTGCATTTCCCACCCTCAGGGCATTTTTGTTGTTTTTGTACAGTAGTTTTTTTTTTTGATGTGCCCTCACTTTCTCATCCATCTTTTTGTACCGAAGACTTGGTCTAATTTTGAAAAATGCCATTCTAATGATCCAAGATATTGATGTACAAATTTTGGACCAACTTTGGACTTTTGTGATCTCTTGAGACCGAGTTTTCGAGAAATTAAGTGCCCTTCTGTTACAAGGCATTCGATTAGGAAATCGGCGACCGATAGTTTTCTTAGCCTGCCCAATTAAATACATAAATTAACTTTCATTGAACAGTCTCCAAATTTGTAGAAAAGCATTGAATAATAAGCAATTTACCAGCCAAGCGTCTGTTTTAACGAAAAGTCATGGTATCAGTATCAGGATGAGAACTTTAAATTTTTTTAATTTTTTGTCCATTAAAAACAATATTTAATCATTTAAGCAGATACAAATTTTTTTAAGTTTTAAATAGAGTTGAGCGGGACTGGGACGGGAATTCCCGGTTTGTTCAGGTTCCGATCCCGGTCCCGGTTTTTGGAAAAACAGAAGTCCCGGTTTTGCCAGTCCCGGTCCCGGCGGAACTAAATAAGCACTGGTAAGAATGGGGGTCTGGGTGAGAAAAGAGAAGGGAATTAATTGGTGAGGGATGAGAAATTTTTTGAAAAAAATTAAATTATTTATTTTCTTTCCTAGCATACGTCCATATACATAACTGGTCAAGTGGCTAAACCTTTTGACTTTCATTATTTGTCTCTTCGGTTCAATTCACTTATAAAAAAGAAAATTTTTTTTATATTTTCTTACTATTGGGTTGGCGCATAATTATTGTCGTTTTTTGTTTAAATCAAAAAAAAAATTTACAAAGTTTAGCTTAGAAAAATTTTTTTTTTGTATCATTTTAATAAATTTATCTGTCTTCTACAAAATAGCATCAAAAAATTTTGGCCAACTTTCAGGAGTGTCGAGAAAAAAATTCTTGAACCGGTTTGGGTCGAAACGGCCAAAACCGGTTTTTCCAGTTTTAAACCGGTTTGTGGCCCAGAAACCCATTGTTTTTTAGAACCATCGTATTGCTGAGCTTTTTTCACGTCGAACGCAAAAAAACCGGATTCGAATCGATCAATTATTCGGGTTTTTATGATTTTTTTACATTTACTTGAAAAGCACGAAAAAACGGCGACTTTAGCTTGAATCGACCAAAAAAACTTGATTTTCAAGTAAATGTAAAAAAAATCATAAAAACCCGAATAATTGATCGATTCGAATCCGGTTTTTTTTGCGTTCGACGTGAAAAAAGCTCAGCAATACGATGGTTCTAAAAAACAATGGGTTTCTGGGCCACAAACCGGTTTAAAACTGGAAAAACCGGTTTTGGCCGTTTCGACCCAAACCGGTTCAAGAATTTTTTTCTCGACACTCCTGAAAGTTGGCCAAAATTTTTTGATGCTATTTTGTAGAAGACAGATAAATTTATTAAAATGATACAAAAAAAAATTTTCTAAGCTAAACTTTGTAAATTTTTTTTGATTTAAACAAAAAACGACAATAATTATGCGCCAACCCAATATTATTTTAATTGAATTTAATTAATAAAAAATATTTTAACTTAAAAAAATTTTTTTTTTTCATTTTTAACAGCCTAAAAACCCACAAGTTACCCAAATATTTGGTCATTTTTTGACAAATTCTGTTAACAAATCTCACTTAAAATTTCAAAATTTTAAAACAGCGATTTAAAAGCAAAAAATTAAAAGATTTGTTAATTTATTTAAAAAAATACAGAAATTTGGGACTCAGAAAATTCCAAGACCCTCCCCCCCCCCTGAAATCAAAATTTTAAAATTTTCCTCGAACTCGTCCTCCAAAACGTAATACAAAATTTTATGGGTACATTTTTGAATATTGGCAATTTTCGTAGCAAAGTGCACTTGAATTTTCAATTTTTACGCTCAACTCTAGTTTTAAATTATAATTTTTTCATTGAAAAATAATAAAGTAAAAATTTAAAAAAATGAAAATTTTGATAAAAATTTTCCCGTCTGGCTACAACATCCCCGATTTGGTCGACGAATCTTTGCAAATTCCCTTATCCAAATTGCACAATGTTTTCTTGGCATACGCCCAGGCTTGCCTTTTCGAATTGGAGGTGAGAAGGGCAAAATAATTTTCATTAAAAAATATTTCCTAAATATTTTGTTTTAAGTGGCTTAGTACATATAGCTAATGGTTAATTGAAAACATTCAGTTTTTTTTTTCTTTTCTGGTTCGAATCGCCACATTAAATAAAGAAATTTTTTAAATTCTCACATTGATCTTTCTTGCTTTTTTATTATATATAGGGCTGAGAATTTAAGTCATAAAAAATCTTCAAAAAGTCGAATAAAATAGGCATAAAAAATGTGAAAAAAATTCTTCACAACATAATTTCTTTTTTAATCTTTAAACATTATAAATTTAATGATTCAAAAATTTAATTTTCTTATAATCAATAATTTATTTACTCTTCATGTCATTCTATATCGCTTGAATTTCTTTATAAATTTAAAATTTTTATAATATTTATAAAAACTATAGCGTAAAGTATGAAATCTGATAAAAATGTTCCATTTTTAAATTTCATTTGTAATTGGTTGGCATTTCAAATTTTGGTTAATTTGGGTTTTTTAATTCTTTTTATATATTATAGGCAATGGAAAATGGTTAATATTTATTCAGATGGCTTGTGTTTTTCGCCAGACTCAGTGCCAAAAAAGAGTATGGCACGCGGCACAAAATGACAAGAAATGGTCATTTTTCTGGTTTTTGTTTAATACCGTATTTAAAATATTTCAATAAATTCGTTTTGTTAATTTATTCACTCTCTTTTATCTTTTTCTCTTTTTTGCTGCCATTTCCGTTTATCGTTGGGAAAGAACAGTTAAATTTTTTACGTTTTCAATGCATTGATGGACAAATTATGTGGTTCGAAAGGGCGGCAAAACAATGATGAATCATAAAATGAGGGCAAAATATGATGAATCATCATCATCTTCATCATCATCATCAGCAGTTGAAAAATTAGAAAAACCGATGTTAGCAAAATGAGCAACGATGTGAGGGAAATTGTGGGGGGCGGAGGGTGAAAAAGAAGAAAACGGAATGGGAGACGCAAAGAAGTGGGAAGATGGAGGAAGTGAAGAGGAGGCGAAGAAGGAGCAGCACCGCCTGCTCTGGACAACCTCCTCTTTTCGTTTTACTTCTTCCGTAAAATGGTTGGTGCCCGCGAGCATATTTCTGCGGATGAGAAAATAATGTGCCAAAGTGTGTTTTGTGCCCTTCCCTCCCTCTGTTTGGCTTTGTTTTTAATGCCAAGGCATTAATTATCTATCTCCTGTCCTGCTGGTCACTTTCTCCGACTGTTTTTCGATGCTTTTTGATCATCGACCGAAGGTTTACCTCATTTGTCAGTTGTGCCCCCGCACGTTTGGCCCCAGCCATGTTTTTGGACTATAACTTTTTTATTGTCAACCAAATCCAACAATCTTTGGTATCATTCGAGAGTCTTTCACGTGCTATATTAGCCTGCAAAATTACAAAAATTTTGTCAATTATGAGCAAATTTATGGCCAAAAATACATAATAAACCAGGTTTTTAGTCATTTTTGGCCATAAGTTTGTTCAAAATTAACAAAAAAATGTTGAAATTTTGCAGGCTAATAGAGCATCTGAAGGGCTCTCGAATATTACCAAGATTGTTGAATTTGGATGGCAAATAAAAAAGTTATAGCCAAAAACGTGCTGAGGCCCAAACGTGCCGGGCCCAACTGAGCGAGTCCGTCCGACCGACTATTTGCCTGTTTCTGTGACTTTCTCAATCATTGGCACATTTTCCACTATTTGCCAGGTGAAATGAGGTCGGATCCGACTCAGTTGAGGAGGTACAAGCACAATACAGCAGCAGCAGCAGCAGCAGCAGCGAAGCGGCTTCACCACCGCGGGTGTTTTTGTCGGCCGCCGCACGCGGCGCCAGTGTCGCTTTCTGCTGCTGCTTTCCGTGCTTTTCTCCGTCACTTTCATCTTCGGCTTTTGGACTTTCCAATCGGATGAGTGGTCCAGCTTCTCGCCGCCTTACCACAAGTTGGAGCAGTTCGGTCAGTGATTGGTTGGTTGGCTTTTGGTAGACTGATATGCAATATTTTTAGCTTTTTTTCCATTTAGCTTACTCGAAAGGCTAAAATTTTTGAAAATTTATAATAGTTTAACTTTCACTAGAAGAAAATATCTTGGTATTATGTATAACAGCCCATTTATTTATTTTCTTAACAAAAATCTTTGGTTTAAAATAGAGAGCGTGTACGGGCCGGGCCCGTATACGGGTTTTACGGGCCCGTAACCCGTAACCCGTGTTTTTTTCGGCCGATACGGGTTTTTACGGGTTAAGGGTTTTACGGGTTAAGGGTTTTACGGGTTTTTAGCCCGTAACCCGTATCGATGTCAAACCCGTAACCCTTACCCGTACAATTACGATACGGGTCTTACGGGTTAATTTTCTTACGTTTTTTAAGGTGAAAATGGTGTAAATTTTTAAATTTTGTGCAGTCAATTCGCCAAAACTTTGAAATTGGGCGGTCAATTTCGTAAAATTTTCGGTGAAAATCGAAAAATCATTGGTAAATATTGGAAAATTTATGTAATTTGAAAAAAATCATTATTTCTGTACCAAAAATTTTATAGTTATTGAATAGCTTTCGTTTAAATTTTTTATGAAATTCTTTTTTCTTTTTTTTCGAATTGGATTTGTAAATTCTTCAAAATTATAAATCATTTTAATGAAAAACTGTCAGCAAATTCATGAAATCAGTTAAAAATCGCAAATTTGGTCAATTTTTCTATTAAATATTAACAAATTCAATCAAATTTTAAAAAATTTCCCGGAGGCGCCCAACGGCCACCGCCGGATGCCAATTGTTGCATTTTTTGAATTTTGTTGCTTAAAATTTAAAATAAAAATTATTATAATGTCTTTTAGCTTTAAATATTCAAAATTTGTATTTATTAAACCTATTTTTATCAAAAAGAAAAAAACCCTTACCCGTATACGGGCCCGTATTTTTTCTGGATACGGGTTTTTACGGGTTAAGGGTTTTACGGGTTTTTAGCCCGTAAGCCCTTAACCCGTATTGATGTCAGGCCCGTAACCCTTACCCTTACCCGTATTTACTCAAAATCACGCTCTCTAGTTTAAAATACGATTTTACACCCATAAATTTTAAAGTTTTTGGTACCTATTTCACATTTTTAGCACTAATTTTGTGCAGTTTTTAGCACCTAAAATTACTAATTTTTTGCTTTGGTTCCCTGTGAATGTTATGATAATTTTTTTGAAAAGTACGAGTCGGATACAGTACGAATGGGAAAGTACGAATCGCATTTGTAGATTTGTACCGTAAATTTAAAAATTTAAACCGAATTTGTACCGTATTTAAAATTTTAAAGGTTTGTCTCGACGGATGAGTTCCCGGCGGATGTGTACCCAAATTATTTAACGGAGTGCCAACGGCATTTTCCATGTGGGGCGCAGAAGTGCCGGAGGACTTCGAGAAACACTACGGCAGACTTAAGAAGAGAAATTGCAATGGAAATTTCTGGGAAAATTTTCACTCTTATAAACGATAAGAGTTTACATATTATCGAAAGTGCCAATGTATTTTGTCCTTTAATGGAAATTTCGATGATTTTTGTGTAAAAATTGGCTTATTCATACAGTAATTAGTTTTTTAATATGTTTTTATTAGAATTTTTTAATTCTATTTTATAAATTTTGCTTGATTTGGCTTCGGTCTTGTCAAATTATAATTTAATTTGAACAAAAGAAAATTAACAAAAAATACTTTACCTTTTCAACTCGGAAATGAGAATTTATTTCTTTGTTCTATTGAGGCAATTAATGACGCAAAAGAAAAACTACCTTTTCTATTTCAATTTGGAATGCAGTAATTTTCTTAAATAATTTAATACTAATTAATTTAATCGGTAATAGGGTAATTGTACCCCCCTTTTTTTTCGAATTTTTGTTCGAATTTGGGTCAGGGGTTCGAAATGGGCCGAAATAGAAATGAGAACCGAATTATACGACCCAGAAAACCCATAAAACAACTTTTTTCGAAAAATTTTTTGAAATTTTTCTTTTTCAAAAAAAGGGGGAGGGGTACAAAGTACACTATTACCAATTAATCGAATTATTTCCCATTAAATTTCATTTTTCGGCACTCCGTTGGACCGATGCAAAATGTGTCAAAATGGCATTGATTTGTTAGCAGAAAATCGCCGTCAGTTGCTTGGCCCGGAGCTTTTTAAAATTCGCTTTCCAATATTTTCACAGAATGATTTTTCGGAAAAAATTGGTAAATGAATTATTATAATTTCATTTTTATAATATTTTGTAATAAACTAAAAAACACATTTTAAATATTCATTTTTTATTTAAAAAATTTTGTTTAAAAATTTGTTAATATTCGAGAAAAAAAAAATTCGGCTTATTTTTAAATTTTTGAGCAGTTCACAATGAATGTTTGAAGCATACAGAGGACAAAATTCCATTCTCAATTTCCGTTGCGGTTTTTAGCAAAATATAGAAATATTGCTAACATAAAGATGAATTTTTAAGAGTATAATCATTTTTAATAGCAAATCCTATAGTAATTTAACGCCAATAAAAATTTAGAAAATTCATTCAAAGCTGGATAGAGATTTCATAATATTAACGTATATCCAACAGCTTGAAATAACTGTGATAAAAAGTTAATTAATTAATCTCTAATTACCTCCTACATTTTCCGAGCCAAACAACCGCAGAACAAAAAGAGAGACTTACAAAAATGTTCTGAAAAATATGCTAAAGAAATTTTATAATTTAGTCGGGAAAACAGAAAGGCAAAATTCATTTGAAATTATTTTTAAATTTTTGAGCAGTTCACAATGAATGTTTGAAGCATACAGAGGACAAAATTCCATTCTCAATTTCCGTTGCGATTTTTAGCAAAATGTAGAAATATTGCAAACATAAAGATGAAAATATGCGCATAAAATATGCGCTAAAAATCCCCCAAATATGCCCTAAAAACCCGAAAAATGCCCAAATATGCACTAAAATATGCCTTAAAAAACTGCCAAAAATGGCTTAAATTTTCAAAAAGTCGATCCTTAGGGGTGTATTTTTTGCTTTTTTCGCATTTTTCTTATGAAAATTTCCAAAAAATGACTGAAATATGCTCTCAAAACGAAAAATGGCCAAATATGCATTTATTCTCAAAAACCCTCAAAATATGCTTTTAATGCACTAAAAACCTTCACCAAATCAAAAAATTTTAATGCAGAAATGCTATTTTTGAGCCCCTTTCTTCATTGTTTTTTTGGGCTGTTGTTAAGCTACTTTTCGAGTTATTAGTGCCTATTTTCTAGTCTTTTATTTTTAGCGCCTAAAAAACTTAAAAATTTTTGAAAAAGCCTATTTTTTGCCTGGAATTTTGCCCAAAATTATTAACAAAAATGCAATAAAAACGAAATAAAAGTTTAATTAATTAATATCTATTCACCTCCTACATGATCAATAGTGAGCTTCACTGCCGAAAATCTTGAGATTTGATTTGCAAAAACAACCGATAAAATTTCTGCTGAAGAAATTTTTTAAATTTAATTTGCACCCCCATAATTTTCAATTTTTTATGCATATTTGGTCAATTTTACGATTTTTGTGCATATTTGGCAAATTTATTTGCATATCTGTGTTGTTAGTATGCATACTCATTTCAATTGATAAAACTTTATCAGTTAATAAATTGTACAAAAAGAATGAGAAAATGCCAAGTTGGGAAAATGAAATGGAAATAAAATGAGCAAAAAGATGTAAATCTCAAGGAATTGCAACTCAGGCTCCGCCATGTCGATGTTTTTGCGCACGTCCAACGAATTGAATTTGGCCAAAATGGACAGCAAAATGTTC
This sequence comes from Heterodera schachtii, assembly GCA_023374025.1. Taxonomy (NCBI): domain Eukaryota; kingdom Metazoa; phylum Nematoda; class Chromadorea; order Rhabditida; family Heteroderidae; genus Heterodera; species Heterodera schachtii. The sequence goes on from SIJG01000005.1 coordinate 340,125, forward strand.
TGCGTCAAATCCTGAATGAAAAAACGACTTAAATTTCGCTTTTTGAATGAAATGCCACAATTTTTGGCACACACACCAAATCCGGTGACGAGCAAAGCGATGCCAAATTGGTGAAGCCGGAAATGTCGGCGAACAGAATGGAGTCGTAAATCTCACGGAATTGCAACTCAGGCTCCGCCATGTCGATGTTTTTGCGCACGTCCAACGAATTGAATTTGGCCAAAATGGACAGCAAAATGTTCTGCGTCAAATCCTGAATGAAAAAACGACTTAAATTTCGCTTTTTGAATGAAATGCCATAATTTTTGGCATACACACCAAATCCGGTGACGAGCAAAGCGATGCCAAATTGGTGAAGCCGGAAATGTCGGCGAACAGAATGGAGTCGTAAATCTCACGGAATTGCAACTCAGGCTCCGCCATGTCGATGTTTTTGCGCACGTCCAACGAATTGAATTTGGCCAAAATGGACAGCAAAATGTTCTGCGTCAAATCCTGAATGAAAAAACGACTTAAATTTCGCTTTTTGAATGAAATGCCACAATTTTTGGCACACACACCAAATCCGGTGACGAGCAAAGCGATGCCAAATTGGTGAAGCCGGAAATGTCGGCGAACAGAATGGAGTCGTAAATCTCACGGAATTGCAACTCAGGCTCCGCCATGTCGATGTTTTTGCGCACGTCCAACGAATTGAATTTGGCCAAAATGGACAGCAAAATGTTCTGCGTCAAATCCTGAATGAAAAAACGACTTAAATTTCGCTTTTTGAATGAAATGCCATAATTTTTGGCATACACACCAAATCCGGTGACGAGCAAAGCGATGCCAAATTGGTGAAGCCGGAAATGTCGGCGAACAGAATGGAGTCGTAAATCTCACGGAATTGCAACTCAGGCTCCGCCATGTCGATGTTTTTGCGCACGTCCAACGAATTGAATTTGGCCAAAATGGACAGCAAAATGTTCTGCGTCAAATCCTGAATGAAAAAACGACTTAAATTTCGCTTTTTGAATGAAATGCCATAATTTTTGGCATACACACCAAATCCGGTGACGAGCAAAGCGATGCCAAATTGGTGAAGCCGGAAATGTCGGCGAACAGAATGGAGTCGTAAATCTCACGGAATTGCAACTCAGGCTCCGCCATGTCGATGTTTTTGCGCACGTCCAACGAATTGAATTTGGCCAAAATGGACAGCAAAATGTTCTGCGTCAAATCCTGAATGAAAAAACGACTTAAATTTCGCTTTTTGAATGAAATGCCATAATTTTTGGCATACACACCAAATCCGGTGACGAGCAAAGCGATGCCAAATTGGTGAAGCCGGAAATGTCGGCGAACAGAATGGAGTCGTAAATCTCACGGAATTGCAACTCAGGCTCCGCCATGTCGATGTTTTTGCGCACGTCCAACGAATTGAATTTGGCCAAAATGGACAGCAAAATGTTCTGCGTCAAATCCTGAATGAAAAAACGACTTAAATTTCGCTTTTTGAATGAAATGCCACAATTTTTGGCACACACACCAAATCCGGTGACGAGCAAAGCGATGCCAAATTGGTGAAGCCGGAAATGTCGGCGAACAGAATGGAGTCGTAAATCTCACGGAATTGCAACTCCGGCTCCGCCATGTCGATGTTTTTGCGCACGTCCAACGAATTGAATTTGGCCAAAATGGACAGCAAAATGTTCTGCGTCAAATCCTGAATGAAAAAACGACTTAAATTTCGCTTTTTGAATGAAATGCCATAATTTTTGGCATACACACCAAATCCGGTGACGAGCAAAGCGATGCCAAATTGGTGAAGCCGGAAATGTCGGCGAACAGAATGGAGTCGTAAATCTCACGGAATTGCAACTCCGGCTCCGCCATGTCGATGTTTTTGCGCACGTCCAACGAATTGAATTTGGCCAAAATGGACAGCAAAATGTTCTGCGTCAAATCCTGAATGAAAAAACGACTTAAATTTCGCTTTTTGAATGAAATGCCACAATTTTTGGCACACACACCAAATCCGGTGACGAGCAAAGCGATGCCAAATTGGTGAAGCCGGAAATGTCGGCGAACAGAATGGAGTCGTAAATCTCACGGAATTGCAACTCCGGCTCCGCCATGTCGATGTTTTTGCGCACGTCCAACGAATTGAATTTGGCCAAAATGGACAGCAAAATGTTCTGCGTCAAATCCTGAATGAAAAAACGACTTAAATTCCGCTTTTTGAAAGAAATGCCGCCATCTTTGGCATACCCACCAAATTTTGCTGCTGCAAGTTCTGAACTTGCAAGTTCAGCAATTCGGGTAGTGTGATTTGTCGGCGCCTCGGACGAGTTCCAGGCTCAGGATCAGGTCCTCATCATTTGCTTCTTCGTCCTCCGGTCCCTGCTGATTTGCGCCATCGTTGTCGTCCCAGTCTCCTTGACCTTCGTCGCCTTGTTGATTCGGTGCTGGTCGAATTTGTGCGAAGTATTTGTGCAGACGACAAAGCAAACAAATGGAAAAAAGTAAAAGAAGCGTCAGCCAAAATCCAACGTCCATGTCTAAAAGCATAAGGTATACATTAAAAAGAACATTTGTTAAGTTTCTAGTACATTTATGAACCAATCAACTAATATTTTGGTTTTTGTAAAACGAAAAAGATAGTTAGAAACTAAAAAATGCTTATCAATAATCTCTTTTCGTAAGTTTTAGCCAATGACACATACATACATAAGTCAGATTCTTTAATGATACCCTGTGGCAATTATTCAACTATAAAATTAATAATATAAAACTGAGAAAAACTAGTTAATTAGGCTCGTAAAATTTAGGAGAACCATTAAAAATGTCGTTGGTTAAAAACAAAATTTTTTTTTGCAAAGATTGCTGAGGAGAGAAAAAAGTGAAAAAATAGAGAAAAATTTTGAGTATTTATGCAATTGGAAATTGGTGAACAAGTGAACATTTGTGAGAGAATTTACATGGTTAACACTGTTTTTGAGAAATGATTTTCAAATCGCCAAATGCGAACTTTTTCAAAAAGAAATTCTTCTGCTCAATGCTTTTTGGTTAATCACTCATAAATCGCTTTATCACCCATTAAAATGAAAAATTTAGGAATCATTTGAAATGTTGAAAAATTTTCTAATTTTTTTATAACGATTCAAACTGTGTAAAATTCTTTTCTGTACTTTAAGCAAATTAATTAGCATTTATAAATTTAGTGTTTTCTAATGCGTAAGAGATAAGAACATAGCCAGCAAAAATTTTTTTGTTTTTTCTTTTGAAAATCAAAAAAATCATTGAAAATCCTTTAATATCTTGGTACGAATCGGAGTGCGAATCGGGTGTTTACCACAAATAGCACCGACGCGGTCAATTTGTCATCATCATCGTCATTTTCTGCTGCCCTTTCTGTTGTTGTTTTTGCTGCTGTTCAAACAGTCGTTGGCACAACGCCTCAAAGTCTTGCGGGAAACGGTAGTGAAGCGTATTGCCGGGCCAACCGCGCGGGATGTGCTCGGGCCGGCACCCCTGCATCAGCACCACTCGAAAGCGACGGTTCTGATTGGCGTTGAACAGCACCTGCGATTTGATTTACCATTTAATCATCAGATATTGTGGTTTTGTTGTGTTGTAAGGTTTTTTTTTTGTCTTGAAATTCTTTTTTACCATTTAGCCATCCCCGAAAATTTTTAAAATATTAAAAACAGAAAAATACGGTATATTGAATGAATAGAACTTTAATTTTTTTTTTTTAACAAAATTTTGATCTGAAAATTTTAAAAATATTGCCAAAATTGTCAATTTTTTCCCATGTGGCGACTCAACAAGGCTGGCGGACTCTCAAATCATAAATTTTCTTAAAAAATTGGTCGAAATGGCGTCATCTGATCGTTTTTTGTGCAAAAATTTGGGATCGTCTTTGGATCAGGGATTCCATCGGGTTTTTTTTATTGGAGTCTGATCAGCATTACGAAGTTTTTTTTTTAAATTATAAATTAGGGCCCACCCGTTTCGGCGCTCACGTTTCGGCGCTCACGTTTCGGCGCCAGCTCGTTTTTCCACTTAGCTTTTTTCTTTGGAATCCAAATCCAACAATCTTGGTATCATTCGAAAGCTCTTAACATGCTTTATTAGCCTTATCAAAAATGAAAAGTTTTTCAAGCCTGGAAAAAATTTTATTGAGAAAAAACTTGAAAATTTCGACTTTTTCGCAATTTTCATGTATAACTTTTTTGATATTTGTCTAATCGTGAAGCAATAGCTTAGAAAAAGCTTCTAAACATGATAAGCTTTCGAATGATATCAAAAATGTTGGATTTGGATGACATTGAAAAAAGTTAGAGAAAGCTATATTGGAAAAACATGCTGGCGCCGAAACGTGCGCGCCGAAACGTGAGCGCCGAAACGTGAGCGCCGAAACGAGGTGGACCCTAAATTAGACCCAAAAATTTGAAATTTTCATACGGCTTTATAATTGAAAAATAAGAAAATCAATCAATAAAAAATAATAATCTACCTCATTATATGTCATCTGGTGCAAGTACAGCTTCATTCTGACTCTCTGGTCAATCTGCGGCTGCTGATCATCCGGGGGATCGGAGGCGGAGATGTGATCGGCGGCGCTGATCAGCTCGGCATAATCAGGACTCAGTTCCATCACCACTTGATCAGCCCGGTCAAAGTGCCGGGACACTGAGCCGAGCAGGTCCTGATCACTCATGCACTGATCAACATCAACAATCTGGAGAAAAAGGAAAATAAATTTTAAAAAATTAAAATGAAAAGTCCAATTCTTTAATTTACAGTTGTAATTTTGGTTTTGACTGGCCTGGATCATTGCATGGATTTTTATTGGATCCCGAGGTCCAATCCATTTTTCAGTAACCTTGATTTTTCCTGGGTTTTGGCCCAGGAAATTCAGGTCCCGGTCAAACAGCCAGGTCCCCAGGCATTTTTCCAAATTTCAAACAAAGTTTTTAATTGGATACAAAAGGGATTTTCTTAATTCTCCCGTCAGGCAACAATTCAAGTGGTTTTTAGAATTCGTCTAGTAAAAGGGACCATTTGAAAAGGCCTCACTCCTTTATATTTGCAAGCATTGATAATTTTCCCCATTTTCTAATCATCATCACCCACTACTGACTTTGATGCCCTCCTCTTGGGCGTAAATTTCCAAATTTTTGATCAGCATTTTGTGAAATTTTCTGAGTTCCCGATTCCGCTGGTTTTCATGATGCAAAATGAGGATGAAGCGTTGCTTCTGCTGGTGATTTTGTTGTTGCGCTTGTGACCCAGCAGAAGCATTGTTGATCAGTGATCGGACAAAGGCTGTGCTGCTGGTGGATGGCGAATTATGACTGATCGATGCGGAATCGTAGCTGCTGCTATTGTTGATCAGTGCCGGATCGGCCAAAGATTGCGGCGCCTCGGGCCGCCGATGGCATTCATCCGCACCCATAGGCCTAAGGAAATAAATTTTTCGTAAAAAATAGCAAAACTTTTTTTTTACTCTATATTATAAGAAGTTGTGAACTTATGATTATTGTGAACGCCCACAATTTCTTTATAATAGGAATGAGAAATTAATTACTATTTTTCTTAAAAATTTTTATAAAATCGTTGAAAAACGTTGGAATTTTCTTATAAAAACCTGATTTGTTCTTGAAAATTCTAGGTTTGAAAAAAAAATTTTTTTCCATAAGGGTGGGACGAGCTGCACCCCCAAGACCAGCCCACATATCAGATTTTATTTAAAAAAAAATAAAATTTTGATGAAAACTGCTATGCCTATCGGCACCGTCCGCCGGACCTCCCCCTCGCCCCTCCCCGTTCCCTCCTCAACTTAGGCGCAAAAGCCTAACCGAAACATTTTTTGGCGAAATTTTGTTAATTTAAAATTTTTGTATGGGCGAGACGACCTTTTGCACCCTCAAAAACTCACGGAAACTGCTTTTAAGCTGAAAATAAAAAGTAAATTAGGGACCCCCATTTTTTGGATTGCCGAATGTTTGTTTACCAAGGCCTAATGTGAGTTTTATTTCTTTAGATTTTCATACTTTGCAGCAAATTGCCGAATACTGATCAGCACATCAATGCGTTCGGCCTCACCGATCAGCTCCAAAATTTTCAACAACGGCTCTTCGCCAAACCGACGCATCAGAGCGCCCATCGGATCTCAAAAAAAAAAAAAAAAAAACAATTAAATTTTGAATAAAATATATGTTTAAATAAAAATTCTTGATTATAATTTTGCGAAAAAACAAGCATTATTTTAATTCTTGATATCATTCTATAGCCCTAAATATTCTCGATTATCCTGCGAAATATCAAAAAACTTCTTTAGGTTTCCAAAAAATTATAAACTAAGAATGTTCGGAAAACTTTTTGGAATGTTATTGAGATTTTTTGAAATTTTGTAGGTTAATAGAAATCACTTGGAGCTAACGAATGATATCAAGAATTAGAAAATTTGGTTTATCTTTTTAATTTAATTGGGAGGCTCGCACTTTTTGTCCTCCGCCTCATTTGCACAATTTGGTCAATGTCGAGGCCCAAATGTGCGGCCACAAACTCCCAATTCCGCATGGAGCCGCAGCCGGGCGGGTTCAGCCGCTGCTCCAACAGTTGGGCCATTTCGGCACGCAAATGCCGAACACGGACAATGCCGCCGGCGGCGGCGGTGGGGACAGCAGATATACCATTTTTGTTGCTGCCATTGTTGTTTTTGTCTTCGCAAATGCCATTGGCATTTTGGCGAAGATGTCGTCGCCATGGGTGCAACAAATCGGAGGAGGACGGAGGCGAACAAATGGTCAAAAAGGCGGCGTCGGCATCATCATCATCGACCACAAGCTGCGGAGGAAGGATTTTTTTTATTTTTTTTGTAATATCGGCTAGAGTCCAATGTCAAAAAAGTCTAAATTTCATATTATTCGCTGCGCTATTTATGAGAAACGAGGGTTCGGTGCCGCTTACAATTAATTAGCAGCGCGCCGATAAAATTTTCTTGAAATAAATTTTGATAGATTTTGTATTCACCTACAATAAATTTGCGTAAACCTTGATAAAAATGCTATTTTTTCTTTTTAGGCCTAACTTTTTTTAAAATTTTATACATAAATGGAGAATCCCTTGGGTGCACGCACATACATTTATTCTTATTTTATTAAGTTTTTATTTTCCCCGTCTGCGCAGACTTTTCAACAAATTATGCGCCATTTCGGCAGAAAGCCCTCATTTCCGTGCAAAACCGCCTAGCATTTTATGTTGCCCAATTTTAAAGTGCGGCGCCAAGTCCGAACCTTGGCATTCTGCTGGTGCTCATCATTTCGGCCGATCAGCAGCTGTTGCTGCTCCAACTGCTGCTGCTGCTGTTGGTTTTGATCAGTGCCGCTGTTTTCCAGATCGCCGCCCGAGGGCAAATCCAATGCAATTGTCACCGTTTGACTCTGCTCATCCTCCTCCTCCCCGTCGTCCATTCCAAAATATTTTTTTTTACAAATTTGGTTAATTTTTATTTGATGCTTGAAGGCATGCCGAATAAAAGCCAGATTCTGCAACCTGCCTCAAATCTTTGGCCTTTAAGGCAAATTTATTAAAGGCTTTAAGAGGACATATAATTTTTGCTCAACGAGTTCGTTTTTGTGGCATTTTATTCGTCCACTTATAAATACTAAACAGAATGCCAAATTAAAAATTGCCAAATTTAAAATATCAATCCAACCTCTAATGTCATCCTGTACCATCAGGGCCCAAATTCGTCCTTGAAATTGGACCCTCTAACTTGGAAAATTTTAAAATATCCCTGAATCGGTTTACCTCAGTTCGGCCGTCACGGTTCGGCCCCAGCGTGTTTTTCCAATATAACTTTCTATAACTTTTTTCTTTGTAATCCAAATCCAACATTGTTGGTATCATTCGAAAGCTTATCATGTTTAGAAGCTTTTTCTAAGCTATTGCTTAGCGATTAGACAATTACCAAAAAAGTTATACATGAAAATTGCGAAAAAGTCGAAATTTTTGAAGTTTTTTCTTAATAAATTTTTTCCAGGCTTAAATTTTTTTTGTTTTTTTAGCAAGGCTAATAAAGCATGTTAAGAGCTTTCGAATGATATCAGATTATTGGATTTGGATTATAAATAAAAAAGCTATCGTGGAAAAACACGCTGGGGCCGAACCGTGCCCGCCGAATCGTGACGGCCGAACCGTGAGGGCCGAACTGTGACGGCCAAACTGAGCGAGTCCGCCCTGAATTCAAGATATCTGAAGAATCTTTTACTTTTTTTTTAATTTGGTTCAAAAACACACCCAAAAAGCGTTAAATTTATGCTGGTCAAAAACATTTGAATAAAATTAATAATTTTTCATTGCATATGATAAAATTTTCACGCGTCCTTGAATTTAACGCTTTTTTCCATTAGGTCCTTGGAAATCAAAAACCTATATCCATCCTTGGAAAGCGAGTTTTTCCAGTTTTTCCAATGGCAGCCCTGCTGTGCTGTACCTGTGTATGAGGTTCACTGCCGCCGCACTATCCCCCCAATTTCCATCGAATTTTGCTCGGCGGCGGGGAGGGCAAACAAATCTCTCGTCGTGTTCCTCCCCGACCGTCCCATTCCGTCGCATTCCCCCCCCCCCCCCCCCCCCCCCCCCCGCTTTCATCGTCTTTCCCATTTAAGGGCGGGGGGGGGGGGTGATGTGTCATCACCCCTGTCCCCTCCCCCCGCCCAATTCTTTGGGTCCCTTCCCTCCATTTCACCCCCCCCCCCCCACAAACAGCATAAATTATTCGCAATTTCAACACCCACAAAAATAAATCCTTTCTTGTACAATTCATAAATAAATGTGTGTTTATGTAACATAAGCCCCGCTTTTCCCAATTCAAAATGATGATGCTTTTGACCCCGAAATACCGCTCATTTTAAAATAGATGGAAGGAATACTGTATTGGCTGGCAACAAGGGACTGTATCTTTTTCTCTCGTTCCTCTTTGAGAGTCTCGGTCTTTTGCCATTCTTTCTTTAGAGACTTAAGGAATGCTGGGCCTCATCCAATCTGATTAAGTTATTTTTTTAATCTCAAAAATTGTTTTACTTTGCACTAGGTATCGGTGCGGGGATCATTCCCTTCATCCGTTCCAAATCGGGGGTGGGAATTATTCCCCGCACCCATTCCAAATCGGGGGGGGGGGGATTATTCTCCACATCCATTCCGACTTTGGCTCGGCTCTGTTCCAAGTCTAACTGCTGCTGGTCGGCAGCAACAGCACAATTTTCTCCTCCTCTCCCCCACCCCGCGCACCGCTTTTCCCCTCGGGCGCTTGTTCGTCTCCCAAATGAATGAATTGTGTTGTCCGCGTTCTTCCCGTCGCTCTCCGTCCAACAACAGCAAGCAGAACAGTCAAAATGCATCAATCAAAAATCAACGCTCCGCGCCGCCCCCCGTGGCGTTGTGTTTATATTTTCATTTTATTGGAACGTCGCTCTCTTCTCAACCGGCTTCTTCTTCTTCTTCTGCTTTTGCTTCTCCCTTCATTAAATTCCCAACAACGCTCATTGTCAGATCAGCTTCACTCACATTGTGCTGATCTAAAAAGATTTTTTTTGATGGCGATTAGAATCCTCAAAAAAAGCCAAAACAGCAAAAATTCCTATTAGGGAATTTTGTTTGTGTAGATTATTTATTTTGGGTCTTTTTTTGTTTGTTTTTTTAAATTTTTGTTATAATTTTTTTTCTTTATAAACAAAAATTTTCTTAAATTTGAAAAATCTTCTCAAAAATAATTTTCTAAGGCCTTTTTTCGACTTTTTATGAAAATTTATTCCCCCAACGAAGGTGTTGTTCCCCGACATTTTTGAAATTTCTCCAGCTATCCCTGACAAATTTTGTCGGCGAATTTCCTCCCCGAACCCCAACTTTTCACTCCGAAGGGATCGGATCTTAACCCTAATTTTAAGATTTTTTAGAAATTTTAATACAAATAGAATACATATTGAATTATATTGTCGTCATTCGCTTGCTACAGATTATTTAAAAATACATTCTAATCACATATTCTTTACCATTTAGCTTAGGGCTGGTCGCGACCGGGACTGGTACTGAAAAAAAACGGGTACGACTGAGTACCCAGTCCCGGTTTTGACAAATTTTGACCGGGACCGGGAAATTCCCGGGTTTTTCCCGGTTTTCCCAGCCAAAAAGTCCCGGTTTTTCAACCCGAAAATTCCCGGTCCCGGTTTTTCCCAAAATTCCCGGTCCCGACCAGCCCTAATTTAGCTGTGTGAAATAAACTGTGAACTTACTTTTTTTTTTATCACCTTTTACATAATAAATTACAATATTTGAATTTTTCAAATTTTTTCATCAATAAAAATCTATATTTTCATAATCCCAAAAATTTCAAAATTCCCCGTTATCATTTTTCTTTCCGCCATTTCTCTTTTCCCACCCATTTTCTGCTTTCCCTCCCTCCATTTTCCCCTTATCATTTTGCCCTCCGTCATTTTTTTTTGATTGTGGAAAATGCCGCCAAAAATGGCGTTTTGCCACACATCGTCCGTCCGACTTTCTTTTCCTTATTTCCCTTTGTGGCATTTTCACTTTGCTGCATTTTGTTGCTTGTCTTCTTCGTCCCTCAGCTCGCCTCAAAATAAAATGCAAATTTTTGGCCCATTTGGCATTTTGTCCAAATTTTTGAATGCCAATTTGTCATCGTACCCTCCCAATATTATGCTTACATGTATGTAAATATTTGAAAACAAAATAATTTTTTCCCTAAAAAGAATATTTAATATAAAAAATAAAAACAACGCCGTTTTAAATTCATATTTTTCGCTTTTTATCGAAAAAAATTTTTTGCTTTTTAAATTTAGCCTGCACCTATTTTTTTTTTTTTTGCTTTATTTCCATTAAATTGACTTTAAAGTTGACATTTTTCATCTCCATTATTGTGTGTCCCGTCTTTTTGTGCCCTTTTAACTTGCCGACTTCCATTTTTTCTTTCAAATTTGAGTCAAAAATCGGCAAATTTATGATTCTCTTGGGATTTAATGTATTTTCAAACGGAATATTTCTGCTAGGGTTTTTACGCTAGTTTTTAACGCGAATTTATCATTTTATCCTTCTAAATTACCTCATTTGTGAGGACATTTTTGCAAATTTTAGTGATTTGTTAAGAAATTTATCTGACAAGTATCCATTTTCTCGACCAAGAAGTCGTAAGTCTCGGGCAGAATTGCGTTTTATGTCTGTGCCTCCTCTAATAGTAAGTTTAAAAAGTGTTACTGCATTTGGCGGCATTTTATAGGAAGATAAAGGAGAATGGCATAAAATTTTTGTTGATTTTATAAGTAAACATTGAAAGAGCAGCATTTTTGTTTATTTGCTCAATGTGTACGGCAAATTGAAGGAATGAATAAATGCTTTTGCGGCACAAAAAAGGGAAACACTTATCTCCCCCCCCCCCCTCCATTTTTAAATAAATTTTTTCTATGTTTAATTCAGGGTCGCGTATCGTCTAAACTCTCTTTCCAAGGACGGGTATACTGATTTACAAGGACATAACGGGCAAATTTCACGAAAATCAAGGACATTAAAAATTAGTTAAAATTTATTAAAGTGACTTGTATTTCTCACCAGAATGATTTTTTCCAATATTTTTTTTGTTTCCGCTGGACACTTTACTCGCTTCACCGTATGTGCACTTTTTGCGGCGCGCTTTTTCCAAGAAACTTTTAGAGTCTGGCGGTGCCGATAGACGCCGCCAAGAAATTTTTTTTTGGGGGTTTTAATGATTTTTGAAAAAATTTTTCTAATGCCGATTTCCAATGACATCCTTGGAAAAAAGGACGCCTTCAATTTTCCAAGCCCAGAAGGCCAAATCCAAGGACGTCCTTGGCATCCAAGGGCGAATACGAGCCCTGGTTTAATTGATTTAAAAACTATAAGATGCAAATTTTGATGTTCTTGAATTTAGCAATTTTCTCTATTTCCTTGGAATCACTTATTGATCATTGGAAATCATGCTTGCCGATCCCACCTTTACTGACTGTTTTATCCAAAATTCATTGTTTAATCCAATAAATTTTTTTATCACTTCCAGGCTTTTTCCCACCATTTTTGGCATTCCATTTCATTTTTATGCTACAACTCTCTTTACTCTATCTACTCTATATTTTTTGATAGTCTTTTCCTCCCCAAATTTCATTCCATTCCATCGGAGTCCGCCGTCCCCTCGCAACAATGGCACAAAAAATGGGTGGCACTTTCCGACGGGGGGAAACTCACACCCCCAGACAAAAAAAATTTAGTTAAGCCCACACAGCTGCCAACCCAAAAAAGGACGGGCGGGGAGGATAGCGGGGCAAACGTCTCACCCCCGCCGGAAGAGGCGACGGATGAAGCAACCTCCCCCCCCCCCCCCCCCCCTCACCAAATTCATTCATTCTTTTGCCTCGTCCCCTCGAGGGTCGTTGTCCCCCGCCGCCACTGCCCCCCAAAAATGGATGATTGTGGTGAGGACTTTACACTCAACACAATACGACGGCAGCAAACAAACAAATGGACGGGGAGGGGAGGCAATGGGCACAACGCCACACCGCCCAACACCACCACTTTTTTTTTTTGTTGTCAAAATCCCACTTTTTTTTTGCGAGGAGAACAACTAACGCAAACCTCGTAAATCAAAAATTAGCAATATAAATTCCGAGGCTTCAAAAAAATTACGAAACATGCCATTAGTTCAAGAAAATTAGGAATTGGAAATCGGCAATGTTGAGTTCGAAAATCATGGTTTGTAGACCACAGGGCAGGACGAAGCTCGGCTTAACACTCGAAACCGAAGCTCGAAACGAAGCCCAATTTTTTTTGAAAAACAAAGCTCAAAGTTCGAAGCCCCAAAAACGCGAAGTTTTCGAAGCTCAAAGTTTCGCCTAGCTCTGATGCAGACACTTAAAATGCCATAGATCAAGTTCAGCTCTCATTTTTTTTTCTAATATTTATGTATATATAGAATGCTTTGCTTTTTTTCTGTGAATTAATTAAATTTTCTCTATTTTATATAAATTTTTCTTTGTTTCATTTTCCTATGATAAATTAAATTTTTTAAATTTTCCACTAACTTTTTTTGTAAATTGCCATTAACTTCCCCCCGCCCCCTTCTCATCTGTCGTGCTTTTCGGCGTCATCTGCTGGCCCAACTTTATGGCCTAATCCCTTCCAGTCGCCCCTCATTATTGTCTTTGTCCATTCGACCTCACATTTTCGGCCGGGGCTTTTCCCCCGTCGGCTGCTGCTGTCCACGCCTCGCCAAATAAACTTTGGACGAGAATGTGCGGACCTCATTCTGCTGCACACATTTATGGGTTAATTAACAGCAAGCATTCGCCAAATTCTTGAAATTTAATTACATTTTTTGCCTGTAATACCAAATAAAATATTTCCTTTATCGATTTCGAAAATGTAGACTAAAATTAAATTTTATTCCTGTTGAATTTTATTTCTTCTAATTTAAAAATTACATTTTCTTCCTTCGGAATTTTTATAAATTATTTTCTTATTTAAATTTTTGGCTAATTTTTTCCATTGATTAGGCTTCCTCATTTTTTAAATTTACAACTGATCATCACATTTTCTGCCTCTCTTTTTCTTTCTTTTTGCCCCACCGTTTCACCTCATAAATCTTTCTGCTGTCAGCTGCTGATCACACAGTTATTATTGATCAAAACTCTTTCTGACTGATCATTTGAAATTCTACGGTTTATCAATCACTCTTTTTTTCGCTTGTGATCAGAAGCAGTGATCGGTTTTCCCATTACGTCCCTTCCCCCATTCTTTGCTTTTTGACGAGGAAAGCAAATCCATCGCAATATGTTGGTTATTTGAGAAGAATCATTTGAAGTGATCTCTCGATCAGTTGGGTATGCATTTCCGATCAGAAGCTTTGGACGGAATCTATTTTTAAATTTATGACGTAATTTTTTCTGTTGCTTATTTTAAAAGGCTTATGCCATAAACATATATTCATTTTAATTATTGTCCATTTTCCTTCTCTATGCTGTTTTTTTTAATTGACATCTGTTTATAGGTATTAAAAGTGACTGATAAGCACTTAATGATTAATGATCAAATGCAGTCCATTAAATCCTTTTTTTAATTAAAAATAACTCTGTTTTTTATATAGAATAGATAAAATTTCTATCAAATAATTTTCAAACTCAAAAATTTTAATTTTATTATTTATTTTGACATAAAAAAGGATTTTTTTTTTAAATTTTTATTGTATTTGCTGCATTTTCTCTATCGTTTTTGGGAGACAATGTGAACAATGGATGTGTTACTGTGGTTTAATTTTTTTCCAAATATATCCCATTTTATAACTTGGACAAAGTCTGATCGATATTTTGTGATGGTTTGTTACCTGGGTACTTTTGCAGTTTACGGGGTACTTTTAACATATATTTTTAAATGAAAAAGTTTGAGTTTTAGAAATTAATGAAAATAAGCTTTAAGGGGTTTTCTAGGTCGCTGATCACGAACCCGGGCTCAGACCAGCGCTACCGTTCACCACATAAGCTGTATAGAGACAATGAATTGACAGGCTTCCTGTACCAAGAGTACCCTCATGGGCAAGATGCCCATGAGGGTACCACCTATACAAATTTTCGAATTTCACATATATATATATATTCTTAATGAGTTTAAATAATCTTTTATTGCAGTTTTAGATGACTTTAAGCTCACTTTTGCAGTAGAGTAAATAAGATACGAATATTAAATTAAAGTCTTTTAAAATTTCCATGCTAAACAAGTCACTGTAAAATGAATACATTTATTGGCATTTAAAAATGTATGTTAAAAGTACCCCGTAAACTGCAAAAGTACCGTTACCTGTGATCCGCTGTACCCGTATGCATAAAGATCAGGATCTGATCGTCGTATCATGATCCACGAATCAATGATTCGAGGATCGAAAAATCCGTGGATCAAAATCCGTATGCATAAAGATCGGATTGGGTGACCCATGGATCACGATCCGTGGATTGTATTCCTTTTCTTTTCCGCTGTAGTTCTCATCAAATGCAATGCTATTTTCATTTCCTCTGACTCGACCCGATCCGCGGATCACTTTATTTACCATTAATATTAAATATTTTGGTTTTTTGAATTTCTTTGTTGCATAATTTATGGATTAACTTGCTGGTCAATAACTGAAAGATTGTTTACCCAAACTATGTTTTTGATGGCGGTGAATTTACATCAAAACAATTTCTTTTGACATTCTTTCTTATTTTTCCCAAATCAATTTCCCCAAAAAAATTAAAATTATTAATGGCGGCGCGATTCAATGAAGCCATGGTGGCTCGCTTGATCGAACTTGTTCAATCGCGTCAAGATGATTTGAACCCTCCAACTCGAACTGCAAAAGCCAACCAAAAGCAAAAAGAGGCGTGGAAATTTGTCACTGATTCTATGAATCGTGAGTTTCCTCAGGAAGTGCCCCAGGGCGGCTTAACGATTGCACAAATCCAAACAAAATTCAAAAATCTAAAACAAAGGGCCAAGGACGAACGACAAACCGAAAAAAAGTTAATCATATGTGCGCCTGTGCTGGGTTTCAGCATTTTCTTTAGGCATCAGCGTGCCACAGGCGGTGGAAAGAAATTCGAAATGACTGAAGTTTCGCGCAATGTTTCCCAATTGTTTGCTGATTCACCGGCATTTGAGGGTAGATATGTGTTCGAGCTAATGTGTAAGTAGATGTTTGTTAAAGGAGTGCCCGGCGGCGTACAGACCGGTCTCAACATCGGCGACACCATTTTCTTTGAAGGCAAAGAACAAGAGGAAAGTGCCGAATTTTCCTCACAGCAAGTTGTTGTTGAAGAACTCCAAAATTTGAATCAAGCACCTCTCGCGTGCCATTCCGATCTCGTGCCGGAACTGCTTCAACTGTTACAGCTGCTGATGTAATGGAACTGCAGCGGAGTGTTCTCGAGATGCAGTTGAAAGAAATGACAAAAAAACAAGAAATTTTTAAAAAAATTGAGGATGTTCTTGACGATGCTAAGACATTTTTTACTGAGGGTCGCGAATTTTTTCGTGGAAAGCATTCAAATGAGAAAGAAACTTAAATAATGCTACATTCATTTATTAATTGGTGCGTTTTAGCACTTTGTATTTTTTTCAGTTTATTTTAATAAACTTTTTTGTCTGCAGCAATGTGTGCCGCGTTTTTTCCAATTGAGACACAAACAGCGGTAAAAATTTACCGAAAGAGGGCAGAAATTCTCGACCAAATGTCTGATCAAGATCTCTATAAGAGATTTCGATTTGACAGGGAAGGGATAAAGGTACCTTTTTGATAAATTCATTTAGAAAAGTAAATTAAGTACATTACTAATTTGGTGCGTGAAGAAGTTGAGTCTAAAGGCCGTTCAAGAGGGGGAGCAATTCCGGTAGAGTTGCAAGTTGTTGCAACTCTTGCGTATTTGGCATCAAATTCTTTTCAAATGATCTGTGGTGATTTGCTGGGATTTGATCAATCTACAGTGTCCCGATCAGTGCTAAGAGTTACTACAGCATTACGAAATTTGGCTGGAAAATTCATTTATTTTGCTTCTTATGAACAAGTACCGGAATTATTAATGAATTTTGGCAAAAAAATTAGTTAATTCCCTTTGCAGGCCAGAGAAATTATTATACCGAGCTTTTATAATGTTGCTAATTTTCCTGGTATAATTGGCGCCATTGATTGTACACACGTGCGAATTCTTCCTCCAGCATCCGCTCACGAAAAGGACTATTTTAATCGAAAGGGATACCCTTCGATTAACGTCCAAGGTACAATACAAATAAAATGGACCGAATAATTCATTAGAAATGTGATTAGGTGTTGTCGATCACAATGGCCGATTTTCAAACATTTCTTGCCAATGGCCTGGTTGCAGCCACGATGCCTTTGTTCTTCGCCAGTCAAACGTATGGGAAGCATTTGAAGGTGGCCAAATCCAAGGAATTATTCTGGGCGATAGTGCTTACCCAACACGTCGCTGGCTAATGACACCATTTGCAAACCCCACAACTGCAGCTCAACAACAATATAATTATGCACATGCAAAAACAAGGGTTATTGTCGAGAATGCATTTGGGAGATGGAAGCGGCGATTCCATATTTTACATTCCGAAGTACGAATTAAATTGCAGAATGTGCCAACATAGATCACGGCAGCAGCTGTGCTGCACAACATAGCAATCGATCGCAATTTGCCAGATTTTATTGATGAAAATTTTGTTGACAATCAGCCCTCTCTCCTACAAATTAATTCACTTCCTACAATTCGATCACTTGACAGTTTCAATTTGCGCAATAATATTGCCGAAAACTTTTTTGGTGGCTCTTCGTAATTTATTTTCTTTTTTCTTTTCTATTCATGCCAAAAAATGATAAATCTTTCTGATTTGTTAATTTTTCTTTTTTAAATAATTTATTTTTTAATATTTCCTCTCTTGATCCGCGCGCCAATCCTACTACGGAGGTAGATAGGGATCCTAAGCCACGGATCACCTAAAATGATCCATGGATCGCGGATCGTGATCTTTATGCATACGGATCGTAAGCTTCATCTACGGATCCGATCATCGGATCCTATTTTCCCTTGTAATATGGATCGTGATCCGAGGATCCGATCTTTATGCATACGGGTACTGGTGACCCCACTCTTTGTATTGGATTTTGGGTGCATTTTGCTGGTATATTATTGGGGGGTGGTCGGGTGGAATTTGCGCGATCGGCGGTTTTATTTTTGGGCGAGGAGAGAGAGATAGAGCAATAATGCTTTATGTATACACATATTCTATTTGTTGTCGTCGATTGGGATGGCTCACCTCCTCGGAGCGACGGAATTTGAGGGCAATCGATCGGGAATTTCGGGAGGGGGGGGGGGAAGGGGTGAAGGTTAATGAGGTGGGGAATGAATGAATTAATGGGGAGGCTGATTACATATGTACTTCCCGAGAATTGGATGATCAATGAGTTTTCATAAATTTCATCTGGCGACCGTGAAATTTTTGAAATTATTTTAAAAACTGTTAAGTTTTCTTACATTTACAAAGAATTTAAAAATAAGGATTATTTTAAAAATAATGTATTTTCGCTTCCTAAAACTCGGACTCTCTAAATAAGGACAAATCTTAAAAATAAGGACACTTACGAAATGGACACCAAATTATCAGTTCAGTAACCAACCAAATCTATTCATAGGGTAACGAATAATGGGTTTTATTTTAATTAAAAACTAAAAATATTTTTATTTTTGACATTCTTTCTGTGTAAAATTAAATTTCTAATTTTGATTTTTTAAAATTACCCACTCAACAAGTTTATTCACAACAATCATTTATTTATTTTTTATAATTAAATCCAAGACTCTCGAACAAACAACAAATTGTTCGGTGACCATTCTTTGATCAAAGAATCCAATTAATTCTGTTGCTACAAATACATACATAAGCACCGCTCCTCAACTTGTTTTCCCATTCATTTCCCCCACCTCTCCCCCAAATTCGCGTACCAATAATCCAATAATTAGCAATTCACGCGAGCGCAACAAAAAGCCCCGCCGCCGCTGTTGTGGCTAATCATCCGCGCAGCCCAACCAGCGCAAAAGCACCGCAAATTTTATGCACAATAATACATTACGCCGCCGAGTGCTTCTTCGTCTTCCTCGTCGTCTTCACTCTCTCCGCGCCCAGATTCTCGCGCAGCGGCGGCGCGGCGGTGTCCGCCGATGCGAATCCGCCGGCGGGGGGGGGGGGGGGAGTGCGGTGCCCTCCCCGCCCCGCGGCGAAACCGGGTCACCTCAGTCCTGGTCAACTCCGTCCCAAAATTTTTTAAGTTTCATAATAATTTTTAAACCAAATAACAGATATTTGATCAAAAGTCTTGGTACCTCTATATTTCTAAGCTACCGCATTTCCTCACTAAGAAAATATGAGAAATTTTCATGCTATTTTAACTTGCGGGGGGACGGAGTGCAGGCCCTGGCGGGTCAACTCGGTCCTGATCAATTCCGTCCCAACAATTATTTAAAATTTCATAATAATTTTTAAACCAAATAACAGATAATTGGTCAAAAATCTTGGTGCTTCAATGCTTTTCTAAGCGTCCGTATTTTCTTCATTAAGATTTCCCTATGGGACTCTGTTTCTCGACCCCTCTTCGGGATGGAGTGGGATTATTGGAGGGTGGGGCTCTAAAAGAGGAAATATGAGACTTTATTTTTTAATTTGATAATCTAAAAAATGAAACTTTTTACGCCCAAAATTTCGATGCGTTCCTTCAATTTCTTAGTGCACAAGCACAAGCAGCGCCCAAATGACCCACCACGCCCCCAGGCGACGCCGATTGACCCCTCCCCCGCGGCGCCGCGCCCATTGCGCCGTCCACTCCCAAGCGCATTTGGTGACCCGTCATATATCTCACTTTGTCAAACGGAAAAGAACATCCGCCGTACAACATCAAGCGCACAACCCATGTGATCAGAGTCGCCGCTGCTGAAGCGTTTCCGTCCCCCGCCGCGCTGCGGGCGAATGAATCGCCGCCAACAAATCAATGCGTGTGCTTTTCTGCTGCTGCTGCACTTTTGTGCCACTTTTGCTAGCTGTGCAGCAGTTGCTTGAGTTTGTGTTGTTGTTGTTTTTTTGTCTGTGTAGTGTTTAGTTGCGCGTTCCCATCGATGCGCATCAATGCATTATTATTTTTGTTATTTCCTTGAACTAATTAAAGGAAACAATTATTTCCTCTTCGTTCGGCAGTTGATCATGCAAAATATGGCATTTTTGATTTCGGAAAGCAACTCAAAAGCAAATTTAATCCTTATCAAAAGGGGCATTATTGCTTTTTCTTTTCAATGGTTTTTAGGCAGATCCTCTCACTCATTAATAAACATTAGACAGGCTCTTGACCAAACCCATCGGAATTTTATGGTCCCGTAGTTTACGAAAATTCTCACTGACAATAGAATTAAATTCTTTTTTTTTTTAATATTTAATTTATATTTTGCACCGGAATATATATTTTTTTGTATATTTAGACATTTTTTATTTCCTGGCAATTCGTCTATCTGATAAAACAGCAGCATTTTTAAATGCCAATTCAAACAACGACTGTCGAGACGGTCACTGTTGTACGACCACTGAAGGTAGGAAAAAGCAGTTGTGGTATAACTGACTCTTGTGTTTTTACAAATTAAAAAAAAAATCGCCAAATATTCCAAAAAATTGTCTTACTTAACCTGCGGCTTCCCTAGTTACGGGACAGATATATAAACCATAAAAACATATTAAATTGGCATAAGTTTATGAAAATATGCTCAAAATTATTGATTTAATTTCTCTCTTAAATTATGTCTCAAAAATAGGAGTTGCTTTTATCTGATTTTATTTATTTTTTTATAGTTTTTATTTACAAATAATTTCTTTCATTTAAATGTTTTTAATTTTCAGAATATTGACTCATTTTTGGATTTTATTGTCCATTTTAAAATTTTTTTATACAATTAACCCTAAGAATTAAATATTATAATTAATGACTAATTAATTACTTACCCATCCCTCCAGATACATGCTTTTCCTTCATTTTAAAGGTGATTTCGCTGGTTTGCCTCTGTTTGTCCCTTTTTCTGCTTGTCATTGCTCTGAGCACAACATATTGGCTGAAGACATATTCATTTCACACGGGTAATTAACAGATTAATTATGTATATGACAAAGGATTAAATTCGCCCTACTCATTTGTCAAAGCGGAATATTATGATGATAACCATATTCATATAAATTTGCCAATTTTTGCTATTATTATCTATGTTTTTTTATCAAAGATTTTCCGGCACCGTTAATTGGTGGATTTTTTTTATTAATTGCATCCTTACAAATTAGAACCAATTAATGGGTTTAAAATCCAAAAATTTATTTGTTTTGACTTTTTATGTTTAGTCCATTTCCAAAAGCTGTAATTTCTCTTAGGTAAGAAAAACGTGGTACTTTGTAGTTAAAAAACAAAAAATACCATCCCTAATTATAACTCTTTATTTTTTTTCCATATTAGCCCACATTTGGGGAGGTTTTTAGCAAAACAAAAAATTATTTTATTTTTGCACTTTTTAAAAAAAGGGAATGACTTTTTTTTAAATCTGAGACAGTGACTGCTGCAAAATCCCATCCCTAGAAAATTTTTTTACAAAAAAATTAAAATCGGTCATTATACCAAACTATAATTTCCAATCACAACAGGCTTGTTCCAAGAATGCACTGATCGGTCTGTCGGTGCACTGTCCAACCCGGTGCCAAACGCGGCGCCCGAGGGCCAATGTCAGCCGCCGGCACGGAACACATGTTTGGCTTTGTGGTGTGCCAAATTCAAATTTCCCCCATCTCCAATTTGTACAGTATTTGTCCGAACTGCTGCAGTGCTGATCATTGTGGCCGCAGCCGCCACACTATTTGCCATATTCGTAAACACTGCTGGGCTTCGGAGCAATGATTTGCATCGGTACAAAAGCACAAAATGCTGATCAATTTTTTACGAAATTTCTGATCGGGTGATCTTTGATCCTTCATACTTTAGAAAGTACGTGTTCTACAAAGCTGCCACATGGCTGTCCCTTTTGTCTGGTATATTTAGTGCCATTTTGCGGGGCGAAAGACGGTGTCCTAAAGGGTCTAAATGAGCGATCATTTCCAAAATCTGATCACTTATCAAGGCTAACTCCGTTTTTTATCGGAATCCGCCAGAAAAAGTTTTTATTTCTGGGGTCTCGGAAAATAGTATTAACTTTAATTCAATAAATATTTATATGTTCCGGGACACTATATCCAATAGATACGGTAATTCTGCACTTTTTTGTTCAGTGCTCGCCGAACTTGTCGCATTGGTGGGCTTCCCCATCTGCTTCTATCTGTCCATTCATTCATATGGACTTCGAAATTGGGAGTTCGACTGGTCCTACGGTGTCGCTTGGGGAGCATTACTGTACGGAAGCAACAACAAAAAATATATAATTTTTATTAAAAAACACCCTAATTAAGCTTTGTATTTGGCGCACTTTTGTTGCTGATCTGTGACAAAGAGCATGAGGAGGTGTACTACAAGGAAAAGACAATTTACAATCCGCCAAACGAATTTGCATGATACAGTAAACAAACTGTAGCAACTGCTACGGTAATTGGTGATTACGGTGCCCACATCCGAACCTCTTCAGCTGCTTCGGCTGTCAATCGCAAAACAATGCTCTACTCTGATAACTCATTGAAAATGTACATATTTGCTTTGACCAAAATTTTCCAGGGAAATTATGTAATAATATGCGATTCATATTTAAAATGGATGAAGCTGACTAACCAAGATTTACAATTAGAATTTTTCAAAAACTAAGATTTTCTTGTTGGCTTCATTCATATCTCTCTCATTAGCATGGACATGGTGACCAAATTGTAACTAGGGCTGTACGTAATTTACAGATTTCGGAAATTACGGCGTTTTTGGAACCTTATATAATGACGGATTGCGGATAATTGAGAAAATCGCCGTAATTGTGGATTACGGATTTCCATAGAAAATCAGTTACATCCAGCCCTGGTTACAACCCTTCTCCCACCCGATCAAATTGAGTGATCAGAAAATGCGAATATGCCTCTGATCGCTTCTGATCATATTTAATATTCCTCTCTTGTGGTATTTGCTCTAACAAAAGTGTTTTTATTCATTAATGCCGTTAATTCTTAATTTTGTAGTCCAAGTAACAAAATGCCATCAGCTTTATCATTAATTAACACACTCAAATTCAAACAGTCAATAAATTTTTATTAAATTAGACTTTCGATGGCATTTTAATATAACAATGAAAATTTATTATCATTTTTTTTATTAAAGCATTTTTTGCCAAAATTCCCAATTTATTCAAATTTTAAAATTTTTGATAGGGCCTTTCATTGTGTGAAGCTTTTTCATTTCTGTCCATTTATTCTGTAGCTTTTCTCATATATATTGTATTCTGCTTTCAAATATTTTCATGATGCTTTTTGTCATTTTGTTCTCCCCATTATCCGTGTGCCTTCGACCATTTCCATTTTCTATTTTCCATAAAGCTTTCAAATCCAATAAATATGCCATCGGTTTGGCGCTTTAATGCTTCCATTATGCTTTATCCTTTCAGGCGGGATCAATGACCAATCCGCTTTAAAACTTCCAAAATTTGGAATTAACTAACAATGGGGTCAACGGCAAAAGGCATTTTCAATGAACCAGCATATTCTACAATAGTTTAATTGACTTCAAAATAAAAAATATAATGAAAAATTAATTCCCATAAAAATGGCAAAATTCGCCCAAATTCTGAAACAAATATTGCTTATTGGCTATTTGACTGGTGTTAGAAGCTTGGAGGCAATTCCTCAATTGGTAGGCCACAGAAAATTACACTCACAAAATGTTGGGAGAGGGGGGGGGGGGACTGAAAATTAAAGTTGAATTATGAAAAATTCATTCCAATAATTTCAGCGCGGCATGGAAGAGTTTTTGACACTTTTTACTTTATGCCGCCCACCCCCCGAAAAACCAAAGGGGGGAAAATATTTTCAAAAACTTTAGTCCATAATAGGTTTTGAGGTCGTTGATTAAGATTCTGATATTTAATTCCGAATGCTTTTCCCAATTTGAAAAAAAACAACCAAAATTCACATAAATTTTAGTTTTTCACTTTTTTCGAGTTTTGGTTAGGGATTTGTCAAAATTAGTATCAGCTTTATGATTAGCGCCCCCCCCCCGAAAACCCCTATAAATTTTTTTTTTCGTGGGGTCTAAAGTAAAAGCATCGTGGGGTTTAAAATTAAAATGTGCCGAATTTTTTAAAAATAAAATATTAATTCTTACTTTTTAAAATATGTTTTCAATTTTTACTTTGCATTTTTTGAAAGGAATGTTTGGAGAATGCAATTCGTCTCCATTTTGTGCCCGAAATGGGCCCAAATGTGCCACCGTTTGGTGGCCACGTGTACCTGAAGGGCTTTTTCTTCACTGACCACTGCCATTTGGACTACACAAAGCAACCCATTGATCAGCCCTTCTATTTTCACATTCCGTTTCGAAGCGATTGCCAGGCAAGCGTGCCACAAATAACTGTCGAAAATTATATTTATATCGTAGGAAAATTTAAATGTACCGTAATTTTGACAAAATTGTGCCAAGAAAAACTCATTTTTAGTCTATTGCCCGAGAAAATAAAAAAAGGTCGTTTCTTTGATTTTCTTTTAGTTTTTTGAATTAGAAATATTTCTTTCTTATTTAATGCTTCTCAAACTGCGAATTTGGTGCCAAAATTTTCCAGTTTTCCGGCAAATTTAAACTTTTAAAAAATTATGCGGCCAGTTTTTTTAATGTCATATCACATTTATTATTCCTTTTATAAATTTTTAATAATCATTAGAACTTTTTTTATCCAATTTTCGTTCTAACACAATTTGACCAAATCAGCAGACCGATATGACGTCAAACGGATCGAAGTGAACTGAATTTTAGGTGAAAAGAGAGCGGTCCATCGAGGGGGAAAACGGCAGAAATGTGAGCGGACTCAGCTACAGTACCATTGTGATTGTCCAGGTAATTAATTAACTAGTGATTAACTTATTGTTTTCATTTGAATCAATTAAGCACCACCGCTTGTTTGTGACCAACCGGGACAAGGCGTACGCGGTCAACTGTTTTTACCATGAAGCAAAAGGACTGTTTGAACGCAAGCTGGAAGTTGGGTGAGTAAAAGTTGGCAAAACACACTGATCGGAGTGACGAGAATTGGGGAACAGTGTTCCATGTCGGGAACAGGGTCGGAACAGTGTACACCATTACGTCTCCAGACGATTCACTTTTTTTTGAGTATTTTTGCCATTAATTTTTTACATTAACCAAAATTTTAAATTTTAATGGTAATAGTATGCCAAGCTCTTTTGAAAGTACTAAAATGTTTACTTTAGTTGTGAATGAAAAAAGTTTTGTTGTCAAAAAATTGCCAGGCGATTTTTTGGCCGGCGATGTTTTGTCGGGCTCCGGGCCGGGGAACCATTGAATTTGAAATCCAAAATTGGATTGTTTTTTGAAGGGATTTGTCGTTATTTGACGTGAACGGCACCAAAGAAGCGCCGTTATGCACTTATGAGGTGCTCAAAGATGGCGAACCCATTCGGTATGCAAATGTTGGCGATGTGTTGGTCCATCGTTGGAGTTGTGACACGGGTGAGGGAGCGGGCGGGACTTAAAATGGCCAAAACCAAAATAACAATTAAAAGCCATTGACTCAATTAGTGCTGCAATTTAGAGATGATAAAAAGCCATATTAGAGTAGTTGTCCTTTGCTTTTAAACAAAGATTTCAGCGACAAAAAGGCGAAAATACGCCAAAATAAAAAAAAATAAAACGATTTTTTATATTTTAAATAATCGCATTAATATTGATCGATTGGTTTTTGAAAATTAATTAATTAGTTTTTAGTGGAGCTTGGAATGCTGGTCCATTCGTGCATTATCCGTGACGGACTTGGCCACAGTTTTTCCCTGTTGGACCAACGCGGGTGGGTAAAAATTATAAGGGAAGGTTCTTCGATTTTAAAAAATGCAAATTAATATGTTAATTTAAAGAAAATTAAAATAACTTTTAAAATTTTATAGCTCTCTTTATTAAAAATAGTTCGAATTTATTTTCCAATTTTTTGGTCCTGCACAGATGTGTCACCGATTCATCATTGTTGGCCCCACTGACTTACACCAGCCAACTGAATTCCTCCTCTACACCAATAAAGTAAAAACACTTAAAAAAAACATTAATTATCAATTAATTAGTTAATTGTTTTTTATTGCATTTTTGTAGCACCTTTAAATATGCCGACCAAATGATTGTCTATTTTGCGTGCCAAATTACACTGTGCGACAAGCGTGAGAATGGGTGTGAGGGGATCACCGTTCGTAAAAAGCATTTAAATGATTAATATTTTTAAAAAATATATATAAGCATTCATTAGTTCAGTTGGTGCTAGGTCATTTCTTAAAAACCGCCACTATGGGCGTTTATTAAATCCGCCAAGGGGTAGGAAAATAAAAAATGGCATACATATAAATTCATAACTTGGCTTAAATTCAATCAAATTAATAATTCTTTTCTTGGTATCATTCAATTGCTCTAGGTGTTCTTTGTCAGAATATTAATTAGTTTTTAATAAAATTTTCAAAAAGTTATGGCCAAAAAATTTTGACTCAAGTTTTTTGAAATTTGTGACCATAACTCTGTGAAAATTTTATTAAAAAAATTTCTAAATTAATATTCTGATAGAGAACATCTAGAGCTATTGAAAGATATCAAGAATTATTAATTTGATTGAATTTAAGCCAAGTTATGAATTTATATGTATGCCATTTTTTATTTTCCTACCCCTTGGCGGATTTAAGAAACGCCCATAGTTGCGGTTTTTAAGAAACGACCCAGCACGGGGTCAGTTTGTTAAAATTTAGTTAATTTTTAAAATAATAAGTCTAAATAAATCTTTTTACAGATTTTAAATTTAATATCGCTAAAAAAACAAATTAAAACATCATAGATTTAATGCCTAGATTGTAATTTTTGGCTTTATTACTTCTTTAATACTATTTTATTGCCTTTTCAATCACAGCCGCCCATTTGTGAATTGACTCCGCTCCCCTCGGAAGGCGGCCCAGCAATGCCGGTTGTTGAGGCTTCTCGTGACCATCCGCCAACAATGGCACGGGTCAGTGCTTTATTAAGGCTTATTTCAGTAAAAATAAAATGCTCTTATTTTAAATACCATTTTAATCGTTCTAAATCCGCTTCTGTTTCAGATTTAAAAATTAATTATTGTATTTACCCGCCACCTTTTGCCTCCAATAAATAAATTTAATTATTCTTCGTTTAGTCTCATTACGTTTACGCAATCCGTCCCGAGGATTGGCTCCACCTTCTTGGCCATCATCTGTTGTTGCTACTGGTGCCAATGATCCACCAACAAGGGCACGAGGACATTTACGAAATCGAGCCCAGCAATGGGCAGTGATCGGCGTCCACGGAAATGCGCAAATTACTCAACCGAATGGCAAATGGAAGCGAAGCACAAGCGATAAACGGGTGAGAAGCATCAATCATTTAAAAAGGATAAAATTAAATAAGGAAGTGGTTAAGACAATTTAATTAAGAGCCAATATTTAAGTTAAAAATCTAATTGATGGTCTTTCTTTAATTATATATATATGTCCACGTCATTATTATCATTAAATTAGCATGCTCATCATTTTATCATTTCATTGTTTAATGTTTTATAAATGTAAAAATAGATCAGCGGTCTTAACTATTAAAACCATTTCTTTTTGATTGTGCGCAAAAACCGATCGATGATGCACAGAATGGCACAGACGGAGCTGCACATTGGCAATGGCACTGACGCCGTTGGGGAGGGACGGGGACGGCACAAAGACAGCAAACTGAAACAGTTGATCACGATGAACGTAGTGGCCGATCGGCTGATAGTGTTCACCACCGATGAAGGGCCCACTGTGGCGGAGAAAAGCCGATTGGCAGCGGATGGGTCGCAAAAGGTTGGCACCAATTTGGAAAATTTAAGGAATTGACCA
This sequence comes from Heterodera schachtii, assembly GCA_023374025.1. Classification (NCBI taxonomy): domain Eukaryota; kingdom Metazoa; phylum Nematoda; class Chromadorea; order Rhabditida; family Heteroderidae; genus Heterodera; species Heterodera schachtii. The sequence goes on from SIJG01000005.1 coordinate 367,788, forward strand.
CCGAACTAAAATGAAAAGATAATAAGATAATAATAATTCGACAAAGAAGAAATAATTTATAAAATTACTGTAATTAATCAAAAAACACCTTAATTCGTAATTATAAAAAAAGAAAATACATACCTAAAAAATCGAGTTTTGAATTTTGAATCAGCCATTCCCCGCCCTGAAGCAAGGGTCTGACCGCGCCTTGAATTCGAAAAAATAAAATTAAAATAAATTCACAAATATCGTTAACAAATAACAAAATTTTTTGAAATTTTGCAGACTGATAGAGAACACTTAGGGCTATCAAATGATATCAAGCATTAAAAATTTGGTTGCTTTCGAGCAAAGTTATAAATAATTTTTCGGCAAAAATTTTCATAATGATGGTTTTTTAAGTAACGCCCATTATGATGGTTTTTAAGTAACGACCCAGCACCAATATGCCGATAGTACCCACCACCAATCAAAAAAAAATTTCAAATTTTTTTTTCTCAAAGTAGTCGTTTAGGGGTTTTAACGGTCGGAGAATCCGATTCCTGTATCCATTTCGACCCAATTCGAACATCGAACCCAAATTCGAACAAGAAGTCAAAACTTATAATTTTTCTAGTTTCGCATTTTTGGTTCAAAACTGGCTTAAATTTAAGGAAACAAACTAAAAGCAACCAATAATGAGATTTATCAAACATTGTTTTCTTTATGCCAACTACAATTTTAAATGTTTGTTTTCAAATTTAGAACTTTTTCACGAAAATTTCATGTAACTCATGTAAAACACGTTGTAGCTAAAATAAATGTCAGATGATCAGCATCAAAAAAAGCCTAGAAAAAATTTTAGAAAAAAATTTGAAGTACCCAACTTGCAATGTACATATTTGCGATTTTCTTAAAAATGCGTATCAATTCATAAAAAATGTAACTGTTTTTCGTATACACGCTAATAGTCATATATGCATATTTATTTAAAAAACGAAATATTCTCTACCTTTTCGAGATTTCTTTTTTTCTCAAGATATGTATATCCAATCTTCCTTGTGGTCGTCTTCATAATATTGTAGCCTTGTATTAGCTTTTAAAGTATTTGTTTACCACTGCAATGGGCGGCCAAATGCCGCTGTTTAACATCTTTGGAGGCGCGGGAGGGGCGGCTGGGAGAGTTGGGGGCGTTCAGCAGCCCCGCCGACGCCGCCAGCGCGCAGCGAACGGTCCAACTTGTCACTCACTTTTTGTCAATGATTTTTTCTTCTTTTAGGACAATTTATCTGAGTAGAGGCAAGCAAATCGAAGACCGAAAGCCAACAGTCGCCGGAGATGAAACTGAAGAAAAAGGAAACAAAATTTAAAATTGATTGAAAATTGGCATTTTAATTTTACATTGCTTTTGCCATCTTTCCCTCTCCTTCTTTTCGATTGTCTGATAAACCGACTTGAATGCACGAAATAGACAAATGGTCGTGGTCGGTTCACCGTGGCCAGTTCGCTGCGGACGGTAACGAAGAAACCATTTAAAAATACGAACCCGTCCCGATTTACTTAATTTTGTCAATGTGTCATCGAATATCTTATATAGGGTGCACTTCATTTCCCCCTCCCCTCCCGTCGTTATCCCGCCCGGGTCGTTTCCCCCCTTCCGAAAAAATTAAAAAAAAAATTTTCAAACCTTGAAATTTTTTCATAAAGAATTTTTAGGAAATTTATTACTAAGAAAATTTCAATAAAAAAATTTTTGAAAAAATTTCAGCGATTTTTTTAGAAGAAATGGGTGAAGAAATTCATTTCCCAAAAAATTTAAATAAATCTTCGTCAATTTCTGGTACAAAAGTGTGGCTGACATTCCCATCAGCTTCAAACTTAATCATTAGAGTGTAGAATACATGGAAATACATTTTTTTTTTCTGGACTGTAGAAGGCCTGAAAACCACGAAAAATATACTTTTAGTAGAGTTCTACATCCATATGTCCATCTTTGGTCATTTATGCCCAATTTCCATATTTGTACATATTTTGGCATCCTTATATTGGCATTTTACAAAAAAAAAAACTATTAGAACGGTCCCATTAGCTTAATTGGTTTTTTCCCATAAAGATCAAAAATTTTCCGAAAAAAATCATTTTTTAGATAAATTTTTCCGAGAATTTTGGTTAAATTTTAATCTTTCTTAAAAAGTGGTAAATTAAAAATAAGCAAAACGTGAAAATTTTGCTTTTCGGTCAGTTTTCAATAAAAATAAATTTTATTGTTTTTTTGTCTTTTTTCTTCGTCATAAAACTTTTTTGTATTACCATAGTCACCCATTTGAGAGGTATTTTATTAAATTTTATGAATTGAAAGGATTTTTGATAATTTATACATAATTCGGAAAAATATAAATATTTCGCGTTTTTGGTCCATATTTTATTGGCATATTTTATCTCTTTGTACATTGCTTATTATATCTAAACATTAGGGCTATAAATTATATGCTTTTGCATATTTTTTCTGCGCATATGCTATAAAGAAAAGGGCTCAAAAATAGAATTTCTACGTTAAAATTTTTTAATTTGCTGTTTTTAGTGCATATAAAAGCATATTTTGGGGGTTTTCGAGAATAAATGCATATTTTGCCATTTTTGCGTTTTTAGAGCATTTTTTGGTCATTTTTGTCAAATTTTCATAAGAAAAATGCGAAAAATACACCCCTAAGGATCGACTTTTTGAGAATTTTTTAAAAAATACACCCTTAAAATCGATAAATTTTGAACTTTTATAAGAACTTTTGAAAAAAAAAAATTTAGATGTAAAAGATATAAAAAGTGATTTTGTTTGAGCATAAAATAAAAATTCAAAAAATTCAAAATTGCATATATAAATTTTGAAATTCAATATTTTTTGCAATTGTCTAAAAAAATGTCTTAGTCATTGTTTTGAAGTTTTTAAAGTCAATTCAGAATTTTTACACAATTTTTGGCATTTTTTTTTGAGGGTTAAAAGCCATTTTTGGCAGTTTTTAAGGCATATTTTAGTGCATATTTGGGCATTTTTTCGTGTTTTAGGGCATATTTAAGGGATTTTTAGTGCATATTTTATGCGCATATTTGGCATTTTTTAGTGCATATAATTTATAGCCCTACTAATCATGAATTATTAAAAACCGTAATGTGATGTTTATTGACGCAATTTAATCAAAAATTATATTCAAACTTTCAAAAATTTTCTGCACTGTGAAAAATTATTATTCTTTTCGACTTAAAAATATTTTACCAAAATTTATCATCACGGGAGGATTAACATTTTTTAATATTTTCTTATCAATCTTTCATTCAAAATCCAATTTTTTCCGTCGTCACCTTTTGACATCGCATCGCCGGGTCCGAAATTTCGTTAAAGTTTCTTTAAATTCAGAGCAATATACAAAAAAACTTCTTTTGTCTGTTAAAATCTCTACAACTCATTTGTACTATCTGGTGTGCCTCAATAAAATGTGGACTAAAACAAAATGCGTGAAGAAAACGGTGCTGAGAAATTAGTCAAAAAAATATCAAATCAGACACTTTTTTTCTCTCATGTCTTTTCCGATTATTTTTAATAAAATTAATTAAAAAATAAATAATTTTAGTAAAAAAAAACATTGCATAATAATAATATTTATTAATGATGAGAAGCTTCATTTTATTAATGTAAAAATAATTTAATTTGTAATGCTGGTTAGTCCTTAAGCAAGACATTGACAAAAGTAATTACTAATTAGTAAATATTTTTAGGGCAATTTTCTTTAATACTTAGCATTTTAAAACACAAAAATTAGTAAAGTATCTATTTGATGGCTTTTTGACTAACGTCATAGCACTAAGAAAACAACTTTAATGGTGTATTTTTTGATTTTATTGCATATATATGCATTTATATATGCATTAAAAATATGCAAAATATATCATACTCCTACATTTTATTAAAATTAAGCTCAAAATTGCAAAATATCGTAGTTATGCAAAAAAACTAGCACCAAAGATTTGAAAAATGAACAAAATATAAAATAGTTTAAAAAGACGAAAAAAAAGCATTTTAGCCGATTCAATAACAATTTTAAATTCATTTCTCAATGTTTAATTTTTTATTTTTCATAAATTGCATTACCATTAATAATTAAGGAAATATTTTTAAATCACTAATATTAATAATTAGTAATTGAATTAAAAAGAATACGATGCATTTTGGGCCAATAATTTTGGTTGCATTCTGAAAAATTTTGAATTTTCTATGGTAAGTAATTTTATCTTAGTTTTAAAAATTCTTCCCTGGCGGCAGGGCACCACCAGATTGCAAAATTTTGACTAAATTACCCTCAAAAAATTTTTATTTTTTCAAAACTGTTAACAAACCCTTTAAAATTTTCATAATTTTTCTGGCAATGCTTGTCGCCACCGCCGGACAATTTGCAAAAATACACCTAAAAACTAAAAATATAAAAGATTAAATAATGATTTTTTATGCGGAAATAGTAATGATTGAAAATTTGAAATAATATCGAACCGAATAAAAATTTATTTGTCCCATTAAACTGCCATTTTCCGGCTTCTCCAGTACTCTTCGCCACTTTTCTGTCCCCGCGGGGATGAATCAGCCAACTTAAATCTCTCTCCTCCGCTCCATTGGAAATGCTTTTTCATTCAAAAAACATTTCTTCTATTGATTTGATTCATTTCATAGTCAATTATAAAATAGGAAAAACCTTTTAACTTCGTAATTTGAAGTTTTTCAGAAAATCTTAACATTAAAGAAAAAGCACACCACCCCTACCCCTACAAAGCGACTTAATTTCACCTTACTTTCTAAATTCTCTCCTCAAATTATTTTTCTTGACCAAACTTTAATTTTATCAAAATATTATTTTATTATTTTACTTTTTTCCTATTTCATCCCAAATTTCATTCCAAAAGGTAAAAGCAGGCGAAGGGTGGGCGGCCGTGCGTTATCGCAGCGGCCGCGCCGGCGGCGTGGCACAAATGCCGACGACGACTGTTGGTCCCATGGTCCACTGATTTGTTGCACCCTGTTGATGACTGCAGCAGAACCAAAATGCCAAAGTTTGTAGCCGCATTTGTAAATTTTTTAGGTTTTGTCTAACTTTTGCAATAAAATTTTTTTTAACAAAGAAAATGAACTTTCGTGAGGCGACTGAGTTTGCTTAAAGTGATGAGAAAAGTACGAAAACCCCTCCTTATTTATGAGTATATAAGGAAAACAAATATTAAAGAAATAATTTTTAGACTGACCGGAAGAAATTGCTAATTTTTTGAAAAAGTTTGCGAATTTTTCCCGCTTAATTTATGAGTTTATGATAGGTATATTATGAATTTTATAATGCCTATTTTTGCCTTAGAAAATTTTACCAGAAATTAATCTGTTAAATTGATTTATTTTTTCTTGATAAAATTTTTGATTTAAACTTAATTTAAATATTTAAATTAATATTAAATTTTTATCAATTTTTTCATTTGTTTTTCTATCTGAAAAGTGTTTATAAAAATTTTATTTGCATATTTTGTGTATATTATGCTTTTTTGCGATTTTTTGTGCCTAAAATGGAAACACTATTAATAGGATTCGTTTTATTAGGCACAAAAACCATAAAATAGCATCTAAAAACAGAAAAAATCAAGGGTCGGTGGGTATCGGACGGGATTTTCAAAAATCGGGTCCGGGTCTCGAAAAAGCCGGGTATCCGAGTTGGACCCGGTTTGGTATGTGGACCCGTGTAACCTAATAGTTAAACTTAGGCGATTTTCTATACTTAAAAACCAAAAGATAAATTTGTTAATTTTTAGTCAGAATGTGGACAATGAGTAGCTCGTTGCTGTGGTTCCTCAGGCGGTGCCCACGTGCAGCTTCGATGGCAACGGGTGTACAGTATCCGTGTTCGATCTGTACAAAGTGCGTACTGTAGCAACAAAAAAAAACAAATGCGTGTGTTCATTTGTTAATCAGCTGGTAAAATATGGTCGCAAAATTAATTATAACTTCATAAATTTGAGGCAATGACTCATACCCCTGCTGGGCGATGCGGTTTTGAAACCGAGCCAAAAGAGCCAAAAACTGGGAAAAATTGCATCAATTTTGACATGGACCGGTTTGTATTCAGCGGTTACCTAACCAAAACAACCGAAGTCCGACAGAAAAACATGAAAAAAATTCCTTGGCCTTATACCGAAGCCAGTGAGAAGTGAACCTTTAAAAGCCTTAATACGACCCGAACTAAATTTACTTGGATTAACCATTACATTACGTCTTTAGGATGATTTTTTTTTCAAAATTCGGGCTAATCAATAATGGGGTTGCCGAAAACCCTTATTTTGTTTTAATTAAGTAAGGCAATTAGAAATAACAAATAATATGTAAACTAATTTTCAACACAACGAAAGGTCAATTATTAAATTTTGCAACGATACGGTAGGACAATTAACAATATGTAATTGTCTTTATTGTTTTGATTTTCAAACTGAGACCACAGCCTTAAAAACAAATCAAATCAATCTTGACCGATATGTTTCAGACATATTTCGAATTAAAACACACACATCCCTTAATGATGCACCAAAATTGGCTATAACTTTCAGCTGCGACAGTATGACCATGTGAATTTAAATCGCTTTTTGGGACTGAGTTTGGACGGGCCCAATTTGCTGGCGGTGGGTCGCTCAAAGATGTGATAATGTCCGGTAATGTGATGGTCAGAGATGTCGTGTTCATGCATTCGGCCATCAAAAAAACTTTATGAGGTGAAAACTCAAATTTGAATTTTTGAAAAATTTCAATCACAATGCCTCGGTCAAATTGCCTTATTTTTGGATAAAATTTAACTTTTGCAGGGGTTGCACTTTCTGCTTAATTTGCCTCTCCAATTCCACGGCCGACTGAAATCGTCCGCCTTTCTGATCAATGACCGGTGGCAAGTGAAAATCTCATACTTTGGACTTTGTTGGCAGAAAAATACTCAAAAAAATTCAAACCAAATGTGAAGGATGAGTGGGAAGGGATTCGGACCCTAACAAATAAGCAGAAAAAATTTCTAAGAGCGAATGCGAAGTCCTTCTTGACTCCAAATGCATTTTCCGCTTCATTTTCCATGCCACCATCATGATAAAGGGACGTTGTCGATCAGAATAACCCCATCCAACCATCAAAATTCATTCCAATCTAAAAAATCAGCACACTTGGGAAAACTGATCAAAATGGCTTAATAATAAATTAATTATCACCTTTTATATTATTTCCAGCAGATTAAGTTTAATAAAAAATGCTTTCAGACTTTTTGTGGTTGGCCTCCGAGCAATAACGGAAAATGGGAGAGAACAAAGATTTAATTGACGGAACTAAACAATCGGACATTTATTCATTGGCATTAGTTTTCACTGAAGTGAGACATTAACTTTAATAATTATTTAAAGAATTATTAATATTCTTTTTTCGCTCTATTTTTTTAACAAAATTTGAAAAAGAAAAAATCAAAAAGTGCGACCAATTATTCACACTCGCCGGGGGGGGGGGAGGGGATTTGGTCTGTTCCATTGCAACTGACACTAATTTGTAACCGATCAATGCTAAACATTTGTTGAGCTCCTTTTTATTATTTTAGGTGGTGAATATGGAATGGCACCGTGTTGGGAGACAAATAATTGAGATGATAAAGCTGACAGTGACGAAAGTGCAGCAAGCAGATCACCAAGCAGTGCCACAAGGGAATGCCATGTCGCGAAGACGAACAACGACAACGGCACAACAGCGGGGGGGGGGGGGGGGGGGCACGACGCCCCCGGAGGCACAACACCGGTGGACAGGGCAGAGGCGACAAATACGCAAGAAATTGTCTACCTGGATTTGCGAGGCGGACAGATCCGTTGAGGCTGACGATAGGCTACTCATTAGACAATTTGAACCCGGAATTGGTATAGGAATGATGGGAAAATGGGATGGCAAACGATACGAATGTGATACATTAAGGTCCTTAGACCGTAGTGGATTTGTCCGTGGAACAGCCAACTATTGAGAAAGTGCGGCAAAAGATGAGGCAAATGAATGCCGGACAAAACATCAATTTAATGGATCACGTGTTCGGCATATTAGAGCAGTATGCCAACAAGTTGTAGGTGGAGAAGCGCACGTTTAACACACTTCTCTACCGGATGAAGTGCCGCGGTAATCGATTAAACTCAGTATTGATTAGGACTGCTGGGTCCTATACCAGGGATGGCAAGGAATTCCGACTTCCGAAGTTTTTTATAAAAAGTCGGAATTTTTCGGAATATTTTTTTGAGTTTTTTTTCAAAAAATTAGTCTATTTTTGTACAATTTCTGTTAATAAATTGCATAGAAATTTTCAATTTTTTTCCGGTGGCGCCTATCGGCACCGCCGGACTCAAGAAAATACTTAATTTTCTTGAAAAATTTGCTCAAAATCGCTAAATTTGGCCATTTATTTCACAAAATTTGTTAACTATTTGCATTAAAATTACAAAAATTTTCCCGGCGGCGCCTATCGCACTGCCGGACCCTTCCCCACAGTTTCCCAAATTCTCTTTGGATAAAGCGCGCCGCAAAAAAAGGGTGTAACGGTCCCCAAAAAAATTCCAAAATAATGTAAAATTACTTAAAATATTTTGAAAATCATTAAAAAAAATCTTCAAATAAATATAGAAATAAACTAAAAACAATTAGAAATTACCTTTTACATGGTTAAAAATTTTAAAAATTACCCGATTAAATATTTTAAATTTTTTTTTATTATATTTTATTTTTTTGAAAAATTCCGACTTCCGAGTTCCGACATTTTTGTGATCGGAATTCCGACTTCCGAAATTTTTTGGGGCCTCGGAATTCCATCCCTGTCCTATACAATACAAACCAAACACAAGGTTTTACTATTGTGACAAAATGCAATGTTTAATTGCCACCGGTACTGAAATGTTCTTTACCGCCGGGACTCAGTTGTCCTTTGCTAAAATCGCGTTGGATCATTTTCTCAGAATTTAGTCACGCTCATAAAGGGCTATCGAATGAGATAGGGACCAGAGCGTTTGGGCCCCCGTTTTTGGGCCCCCGCGTTTGGGCCCCCGTTTTTGGGCCCGGGGTCGTTTGGGCCCCCGTTTTTGGGCCCTGGGGTCGTTTGGGCCCCGGGGTCGTTTGGCCCCAACCTAAAAATAGAAAAATGTGCTGTTTTAAAAATTAAGATTCTAAAAACTAAGCCTGAGGGATCCCTCGCCACTTGGCATAAGTTAGGTTTAATTAACATTCGCTCATTTTTTTACAATTTTACTTATTCCAATCCTATTATTTTTTAATAGTTAACCAATTTGATGTACATTCTGATTTGGACATTTTTCAGAAATGGCTAACCCAATTGCAACCAAAAAACAAAAAGTAAAATTGTTTTTTTGGAGTTTCTCCGGGGAATTTCTCGCAACTATCGAATGAACCCGTAATTTTTTGTTTTATTGTCCAAATTACCTTATGCTTTTCGTCACTGAACCTTTCGTCACTGAAATAAAATTTTAAAAATTAAACAATGTGCCAAACATTTTTAATTTTTTAACCAAAAAGCATTAAATTTGTGCCAAAGATATGAAATTTCAATAAGAGTTTAGGTAGAAAGAAGCACACCTTTTTTTTGACAAAATTTTTAAAAAATTGTAAAGCATGTCTTATGAGGTTTTCTGGGTCGCTGATCACGACTATAACATGCATTTCGACCTGTCGTACCTTGACTCGAAAAAATCGAAGTTTCATAATCTAAAAATCATTTTTAATTAGTCAAATTTCAAAAAACTGGGAGGAGGGTTAAAGTTTACGGCTCTATTCCAGTTTATGCGTCCAATCAGTGACCATCCTCATTTTTTAGATCATATCTTTCTTTTTATTTTAAAATTAATTTTAAGGTATTGCGAGAAGAAGTTCGACATGCTGTATGTTTAAACAACAATTATTTTTATTTTCCCAGTAATTAGAGGAATTGAGCAATTTATATAAATTCAAGCCCCCCCCCCAAAAAAAAAATTTTTTTTTTTTTGTAAAATTTGGCGATTTTTAAGGAGTTCTTGCCTCCTCATACAAATAAATACAAAAAAAAAAAATCCTCCTATTTTCCTTGAAAAAATTTTCACTCGGCGCGGGGACGGGTTCGAATTTCATCATAGTGCTGCTCAAGACCAAAGAATTTCCTCAAGACTCGAGACCGCAATTCTCGAGCAGCACTCAAAAATTCCCTCCTGTCTCTGTTTTAATTAGGGTTACACGGGTCCGGGTACCCGACCGGGTCCTAGACCCGGATACCCGGTTTTTTCACTACCCGGACCCGGACTCGGTTTTTTGAAAATCCAATACCCGGTACCCGACCCGGTAGGTCCGGGTCCAACCGGGTCCAAAAGTACACTGGTAAGAATGGGGGTCTGAATCAAATTGTTGACCAAAGTTGGAGGAAAGGAAAATTTTTTTTAATTATATTAAGATTTATTTCAAAAATGGGTAATTTATGGCTCCTGTGGCTTAGTGGTTAATCTTTTGGATTCTGTTTCCTGTTTCTCAGGTTCACTTCTTTTTCATAGCGATTTCTTTTAAATATTTTTTAAAATTTTTGCATTTCATAAATCAAAATTTTAAATAAAATTACTTTCTGCTTTAATAAATAAATTTTAAAAATGTTGATATAATTTTTATACAATATCAAAATAATAAATTTTGAAGGAAAAATAGCATTTTTGCATTAATTTTCGATTTTCCTTGTTGGTGCCCCTCCAAAACGTACAAATTTCGCTAAATTTTTCAGAAAGTCCACAAAACTACTAATTTTTTGCTGAAAATCTGCTAAGAATATGGCCAAAATTCCCAATTTTTTCCCGGCGGCGCCTGTCGGCACCGCCGGACTAGAAATTCTTTTTTTCTTAAAAAAATTGGCTCAAAATTTAATTATTTTTTTTGGACAAAATCTGTTACAAATCGCATTAAGAATTACAAAAAAAAAATTCATGGTCGCCCCTAAGTATAAGCTTTTATTTTTAAGAAAAAATTACCTAATTTGAAAAAAAATAAAAATTTTTTGGATTTTTTTCAGGACCCGGTTGGACCCGATACCCGGACCCGGTTTAAAATCTTGGACCGACCCGGACCCGGCTTTTCAGGACCCGGCAATACCCGGACCCGATTTTTGCCCAAATACCCGGACCCGTGTAACCCTAGTTTTAATTTGATGAAAGGGTCTGGCGCCGAAATGGCAGCGCCGAAACGGCACTGAGCAATTTTTAAGCCAAATTTTCTCAAAAAAGCAAAACATTAAAATTTCCTTTTTTTTACACAGTATTGCAACCGATTGCTGTTACAAAATTGGATTTGCCATGGATTTTGGCAAAAAAGCGATCTCTCTCAATGGCAAATCGATCAAAGCTTTGACCGAGAAAGAAATTCAGCGCGAAATGGAGGACACCTATTTGAAGAAATGAAAGGAAGAATGAATGGACAAAAAATGATCGGGATGTGTTTGATCGGAGAAACGGAACTCAACATTGTTTGGCGCCATTTTGAGGAATAAATTTGTTTTCATTTTTAGAAAATTACAATTTTCTATAAATTAGAAGGGGTGATCATGGCAGATCGTGCAATTTGCAGACAATTTTTTCTTAAATTTTTAAATAAAACAACTTGAATTTTTGCACAACAATATAATATAAATTTATTTTTATTTATGTGTTTTTATTGAAAAAAATTCGGTTTTATACGTCCCATGTTGTATTTGGTGGACAAAGAAAAAAGATAATGGGAAACGCATGCTGGCGCCCATTTTAGAAAAATCTTATTTTTTTAATTAGGGCTTTTTAGGCTCTAAAAACTGCCAAAATAGGTAGGTTCCAATGCCCTTGCGAATTTCGATTGCTTTCCAAATAGTCAATTCGCTTTTTGCATCGAAATGCGCGTCAACCAAAACATCGAAACGGTCGGAAAGCAATGCCATTTTGAGGCCAAGTTCAGCACGTTCAAAAGATGGGAAAATGTCCATCCACACGTCGCCACAAATCCAGCTGAAACATAAAAAGAAATTTTTGAAAAATGAAAAATTTGTAATTTAATTTTTTTAAAAGTCCTTACCGTCGATTCATCATTTTTTCATTGCCAGCTCAAGTTTTGGACTACAACTTTTTTCATTGTTGACCAAACTAACAATCTTGGTATCATTCGAAAGCCTTCACAAGCTCTATTAGACTTACAAAAAAAATTTTTTTTAGCTTGTAAAAAAGTTATAAGAAAAAACTTCAAAATTTTTGACTTTTTTTTTGCAATTTCATGTTATAACTTTTTTGGTAATTGTCTAATCGAAAAAAGCGCGCAAATTCAAAAAGCACGTACAACAAGCAATATTAATTTGTGGTCCTTAAAATTTTCCTGATTCTTTTTTTTTTCAAAAACTCGGGCCTGCGCGAAAACGACCCAAGGACCCAAATGCGAAATATGCTTTTTTCGGTAGACAATGAATTTTAATTGCTATTGAATGATACCAAGAATGTTTAATTTGGTTCGGTTTGGAGCAATGTACGAGTTGGGTTTTTACCATTTCGGGTACAAAAAATAAAACTATGATTCTGATTTTTTTTGTTTAAAATTTTTTATTTATCATAAAAAAACAAGCATAGGTATTTATATTCGATTTCAATTAAGAATCCATAAAAAGATCGATCGAACATTTTTCTCAAATAATAATCCATTCATTCATTGCGCTGATCACTGCTTGGCCCCGCGGCACTCGAGCACATATTTTCGGCACTTTTATCTGGTGGTGGAAACAATGGCCTAAAAATTAAATGCAATTTAATTGGGTAAAAAAGGAATTTAGAAATTTGGCAAATGCCATTGATGACTCAATCAATGCTTACACTTACCCAATGGCATTTTTGGAGGCACGCAAATGAAATAAGACATTGTTCAAATTGGCATCCGAATTTCCATCATTCTTCTCCCCACTAATTGAGCATCGCTTCATCGTCCAATTAATCTTTGATTCTTTGCTCAGTTCCAACTTTTCCTTCGTTTGTTCGTTCATCAATTCAAATGGCTCAATTTGTGCTGGCACGTAACCGTAAACTCCAAAACGAATTTTGTAGCTGGCCGAAACAGTGGCACGGGAAAATGTCTAAAACAAATGGTAAACGCAAATCAAAGGCAATCAATTAGGTAGTAAGTTGTGTAATCAAAATGTGTGCCATCCGCCGCCACCTCTTTGAAATTGGCGATCCATTCGAGATTTGGTTGATACGAATTAGCCCAACAAAGCAATCGCTTCGGTTGTCCATTGGTGGTCGGAGTGTGTAACCATTTGGACAGCGCTTGGCCGGCAGAAAGAGTTGCATTTGGCCCATCAAAATCATCACCAATCGCATCGGGGAACAAAACATCAGTATCGATTGAATTCAATTGATCAAGATCGGTGAGAAATGTCGGTGAAATGAGACGACGCAAATTGTCCAAATGTTCGGCATTGGTAAAGGCCAAATGGCGAATGTTTGCCGAAAAAAACGGCCAAATTTCAGGGACAAAAACATCCCAAATTGGCTGGACATCCCTTTCGTATGAATACACTTCCAACGCCAAATTGGTGCCACTTCTATCCCAAATTTGCTGATTTGAACGCAGAAATTCAATGACAGAATGATCAATGTACCTGAAAACAGGGCCAATATGTACATCAAAATGCTTTAATAATGCGCCCAAAAAGTGCCGAATTACTCAATCAAGAGAGTCGAAGCGAATTTTGTTGGGCAGCGGATGATCCGGCACCGGAAATCCCTCAAATTTGCCATCGACAAAAAGTTTGGGCATTCAATGTCCTTGTTGCGAATTGTGATACATCTCCAAAGTGTAAATTCCGTTTTGCCATCAAAATGCGCGTCCACCAAAACATCAAAACGGTCAGAAAGCAATGCCATTTTGAGTCCGAGTTGAGCATGGTCAAATGATGGGAGAATATCCATCCACACGTCGCTACAAATCCAACTGAAATTGAAAAAAAAGACTTAGGTAATTATGAAAATTTTGTAATTAAAAAAATTCCTTACCGTCCGTTCATTTTTGAGGCAATTAGTGCTGAACACACTTAATATGTCGTAAATTATGATTATAGAAAATGACATTTTCTGTCAATTTTCTCTGCCTTTTATATGGTTTTTTCTCATCGGTACTCAAATGTGCGCTAATACCCTTTTTCACTACTATCGGTACTCAATTTTACTATAAAATGCCCTTGTTTCTTCTTCCCCTCCTCATTCCATTCAATTATTCATTCATTTTTAACCGATATTTTCCCCGCTCATTTTGTTGTTGCAAAAATGCCTTCAGCACTTCGGTACGTTTATTGTTTATTCTTTATTTTTTGTTTTCTGACTTTTTGCATTTCTTTTGCTCAATTTTTGACCAAAATTGGGATTTTAAAAGCAAATTTTGAAGATTTTACATAAATTCACCGGCCTCAAAAATAGCTAAAATTTAAAATTTCACATTCTAATGCATTCACTTTTCATTTGCCCAATTCATTTTACAGTTTGTGTGCCATGACTGTTCTGTTGGTCGGCTGTGGCAGCATGCTTTGGTCTCTTTTTGACCATGTCAAAAGCCTTCGACGCCCTCGCAAAAAATGTAAAAAATTAAACAAAAATTTCAAAAAATTCTCAATTTTCAGCTTTATCTCTAACGATTGTTGGCTTTTGGTGTTCGATTTTCTTGCGCCTTCTCAACTTGGCCTCGAAATTGCACTGATCAGCCGTCAATTTGACTTCTTCGTGGACGAACATTTCAAGACACGCAAATGGGCATTGACCAACCAATTGCAAATTCAATGGGAAATTGATGGAAATGGCACGAAGAAAATGCAAATTATCGATGCCGATGGCTATGAATTGCCAATTCCACAAGTACCATTGCCGAACAAAGTGATCGGATTCAGCGGACACATTAAGATCATGTAAAAACTGTTTAGATCAGCGCATAAGCAGTCAGACAACAAAATGTACACATTTTGGCCAAAAATGACTATATTTCCCTATTTTGAAGCCCGTTTTTCAAAAATTTGGTCAAATGGGGGTCCGGCGGTGTCGTAAAAGTAGCGACGGGAAAATTTTGGGGAAATTTTTCAATAATTTGCTAAGAGAAATTTGCCCAATTTTTTTGAAAGTTTTTTTTAGATTGAATTTTATTTTTCTAATCACTGATCATCACACATTTTCTGGCACTTTTCAGGTACATCGATCAAAATGTGCTCACTTTTCTCGGCCATTTTCACCCTTCTTTCGCCGCCACTTATACAGTGTATTTGGACTTTATCACTGAAGACATTCGCATTTTGGAATTTGTTTTGTTGAACATTTGGCCAATGTTCCGCGATTCAATTGATGCAATTTATTTGAACGCCATCGCTTTTCGTCGAATGTGCCAATTGGCCCCAACAATGCTCACCGATTGTCCGGCACTTCGTTTTGTCAATTCGGATGACGCCATTTTTCCCGAATTTCTGCCCGATGACAATGCCATCATGGCGACGGATGGCCAAGCGGTGGCCAAATGGCTTCTCACGCCTCGTCCGGATGGTGCGCCCAAGAAGCTCGAATGCCCTGTGAATTTATCGTTGGATCAATGGAATACAAATATGGAACAGCTCAGAACGGTGATTAATCGGAACGGGCCAACTCAGTCTAACAAATTAGTTTGGCGCCAATTCAGTCTGGCAAACTCAGTCTGAGCCAACTTTGAGAGTGTCAATATAACTTTTAAGTTGTATACCGAATGAATTATCCAACAACCTTGATATTCATTTAAAAGCTATTCATAGGTTCTATTTGGCTCCTAATATTTACAGAGAATGTCGAACTGTAAAAAAAAGACAAGACAAAAAACTCCGATTGCCTTTTTTTTATGGTTCCAAGCGACCATTTTTTTGTGAGCTGCTTAATCACTTCGAATTAGCTTAGCTCAGAAACAAATAAAAATAATTATAGCTTTTTCTTTAACTTTGCTGAGACTGAGTTGGCCCTGGTTTTGCCGTCCTATTTCATTGGTTTTTCTGTATATATTTTTTGTCCCATTTTCAGGCATTTTTCAATGCTTCTTCGCCAGTGACTTTTCTCATTGAATTGACGCTTTCGTCCACTTTGATTGGCTCCGTTGTGGAATTTGATCTGTTCAACGAAGTGACTGGGGAGAAATTGGTACTGGAACAATATGAGATGGATGATGAATTTGGGCTTTTCCGTTGTCCAATGGAATGGGATGATGAAAAATGGAACAATGTGTTGAAAGAATTGTGTGCTGCTCGACCGAGAGGGATTGGCATTTGGATCGAGGACGGCAAGATTTGACGAGAGGGTGAACAATAATTTCATTAAAATTGATCAATGCTTTTTTTATGAGTCCAATTACTGTACTTACTGAATTAGTGCCCCCGGGGGTTCTATTTTTCAACCCCCCTCGAAAGGGGGGGTACTAATTTAGTAAGTACGGTAACTACAATATGCAGAGGAAAAAGTCATGATCAAAAAATGCTCGAATAAAATCATTGTTTTTTTTTAATTCTCAGGCCATTAACTTTTTGAAAATTAACGAAATTTTTTGAAATTTTACAGATTAATAGAGAACACATAGTACTGTCGAATTACATCAGGATATTAAAATTTGATTGCTTTTGAGTGAAGTTATGAATAATTTTTGTCAAAAATTTTCCATTTAATGTTGGACTCATAAAATGCCATTGGACCCATAAAATTTTAATGAGCTTAAAATGCAATTTAAATCATCATTTTTTCAGTCTTCTCGACGCCGCTTCTCCCGGACCAAGTCATCAGCACCAGCAGCAGAAATGAATTAATTAATTATTAATTGATGGTAAATTGATGCGATTATGATCACCGGAATCAGATGTTGGCACTATGCCATTTCAATATTGTATTGTGTATTGTATAATTTGTTTGTTTGTATATGTATTTGACATTTACTTGCTCCCAAATGTGTCCATTTCAATTGTATTTTATGTGTACGTAATTAATTCATTGTGAGTAATTCGTTGATAAAAATGGCTTTTGCTAAAACGGATTTGATTTCCGGCTTTTTAACTAAAAATATGGGCATTGAGAAAATTTCAATTTAAAAAATTTTTAAAAGGGTAGAAATTCTTTATAACAAAAATTTTGGCATTCATCTGTTAGCCTACGAGTTTTCCTTAAATTTATTTTAGAGAAAGAAAAGTTATTGCCAAAAAATACAGAAAAAATGACTCTTAAAACCCAAAAACAATGTTTCATTTTATTTTTTTTTAATTTAAAAAAAAAATTTTACGAAATTTTTTTTTTTTTTTTGCCCGAAATTGTCCGCAAGAAGTTGAGACGTGCGAAGGCCGACTACAATTCGTGCGCAAGTCATGCAGAACACAACAACACAAAATGTTAGCTGCTTTCCGACCAAAAGCTGCGACAAAAAAGGTCAACGTTTGCAAATTTTTATGCCAAATTTTGTGAGTAATTCGTTGGTAAAATGGCTTTTGCTAAACGGGTTTGACTTCCGACATTTTTAAAAAACTGTTGTAGACTTCAAAAGCCTTCCATTGATACTAAAAATTTGGGCATGGAGAAAAATTATCAACAAAAAAAAAAATTTCCTTCGGTGAAATTTTCAAAATTTATGAGCTGTCATAGGCGAGAACATGTTTGCTCGGTGTGTGCAACCATCTGGACAACGCTTGCCTGGCATAATTTGCATTTGGCACATAACAACCAGCAATTACACCGGCAGGGCACAAAAGGCCGGAATCAACAGAATCCAATTGGCTGAGATCAGTGAGAAATGACAGCGAAATGTGGTAACGCAAATTGTTCAACTGATCGGCATTGTCAAATCGCAAATGGCGAATGTTTGTCGCGAAATGGGCAATCTTTCGGAATTGTGGTCCCGAAATTTTTTTTTTTAAATTCGTATTTTAAGGGTTTTCAAGGGTGCTGATTACGAACCTGAACTTGGATTGGCCCCCAAATCCGAACTCCTGACCCGAATTCGAACAAAAATTGAAAAAAAAAATTTCAAGAATGGATTTTTTTTTTGGGATAAAAACTCTAATTCACGCAACAACTATTATTTTTTGATTACAATAATGCTTCAATTGTTAATTTGATAAAAATGCGCGGTTTACGCCAAAATTTGATCGATTTTAAAGTATATTTTTGTAAAAAAAATTCAATTTTTTGTTCGAATTCGGGTCCGGGGTTCGGAATTGGGCAAATCCGAGTTCATATTCGTGATTAGCATATTTTTAAGCCTAGAAAAAGTTCCTTACAAATTTAAAAAAAAAAAAAAAAAATTCGGGACCACAATTCCGAAAGATTGCCGCGAAATGGGCCAAATTTGATGGATATCATTTATAATTGCTTCAATTTGAACGAATAAATTGGTGCCACTTCTGTCCAATGCTTTTGCGAATTTCGACTGCTTTCCAAATTGTCAATTCGCTTTTGCCATCAAAATGCGCGTCCACCAAAACATCGAAACGGTCGGAAAGTAATGCAAATTTGAGGCCAAATTTGAGCATGGTCAAATGATGGGAGAATGTCCATCCACACGTCGCTACAAATCCAACTGAAATGCGTTAAAAAAATAGCATGGAAAATGAAAATTTTAATTTAATAAACAATTCCTTACCGTTTGTTCATTTTTGCGATTGTATTATGAATGAAAAAGTCTTTTTGACCCCTTTATATATTCATTAATTCTTAATTGTTGTGCATAAGAAAGCATTTTGGTAACCGTTCACTGTACGCTAATATTTTTCATATAAAAATGCCCTTTTTTCTTCTCCTCCGAATCATTCTCTCATCATTCGTCGATTTCTGGGTCATTTTGTTGCGCTGTAAATGTCTTCAGAAATTTTGTACGTTTATTTTGTTCCTTTTTTTCTGATTTTCTCCATTTATTTTGATCATTTTTGACCAGCGGAATTGGGAGATAAAAATTTCAAAACCAATTTTGAAACTTTAGCTTAATTGGTTTCAAAACAAAAGATTAAAGAAAGCTAAAACTTCAATTTTCTCACTTTGATGCTTTGCCCTCCCCTTTCCATTCCATTCATTTATTTCCCCGATTCATTTTCAGTTGGTCTGTCGTGTTTTTTCTGTTGGTTGTCTGTGCCATCATTCTTTGGTTCTTTTTTGGCCATGTCAAAAAACGACGACGCCCTCACAAAAAAGAAATGTAAATAAAATTGAAAAATAAATAAAAATTTGAAAATTCATCAAAAATTTTGAAAATTTCTCAAATTTTCAGCTTTATCTGCAGCGATTGTTGGCTTTTGGTGTTCGATTTTCTTGCGCCTTCTCAACTTGGCCTCGAAATTGCACTGATCAGCCGTCAATTTGACCTCCGGGTGGACGAACACTTCAAGACACGCAAATGGAAATTGAACAAACAATTTATCATTCAATGGGACATTCAAGAAAATGGGACCAAACAAATGCAAATTGTCAATTCCGATGGAAATCCATTGCCAATTCCGCAAAATCCGTTGCCCAACAAAGTCATCGGATTCCGAGGCATTCAGATCATGTAAAAATGATTAATTTTGGATTTTTCGTCTGATTTTCTGCTTTTCAGCTACATCGATCAAAATGTCATCGCATTTCTCCGCCGTTTTCGCCGTATTTTCGCCATTTGTGCCATCGATTTCATCATTATCACTGAAAATGTTCGTATTTTGGAATTTGTTTTGCTCAACATTTGGCCAATTCTTTACGACGCCATCATTCGTCTGATCGTTTTGAACACTGTCACTTTTCGCCGTTTGCGCCAATTGGCCCCGTTATTTCTCAGCGATTGTCCATCCGTTCGCTTTGTCTCTTTCATTGATGCCATTCTGCCCGCTTTTCCGCCTGATGACAGTGCCAATGCGTCGGATGGCCAAGCTCTGACCAAATGGTTGTTGACGCCCTGTCCTGATGGTATGCCGAAGTGGTTCAAATTCTCTGTTAATTCACCGGATCAATGGTCTTCAACGATTGAACAGCTGAAAGCGGTAGACCATTCCTCCCTATTTAATTCGTTTTTTTGTCCCTTTTTTAGGCATTTTCAAATGCTTCTTCGCCAATTACTTTCCGCATTTTCATGAGATTTTCGTCCACTTTAATTGACTCAGTTGTGCCATTTGATCTGATCAACGAAGTGACTGGGGAGCAATTGACACTGCAACAATATGACACAGATGCATTTCGTCTCCAGCGTTGTCCAATTGGATGGGATGAGATGAAATGGCTAAATGTGAGGGATGAAGTGTTGAATGATGATCCACTAAATCATATTCGCATTTTGATCAGAGACGGCGGATTTGACGAAGGGTGAACAATTTTAAAACATCATTTTGGTTGGACTCATAAAATGCCATTGGACCCCTAAAAATGAATGCTCTTAAAGTGCAATTAATTCATTCATCATTTTTTCAGTCTTCTTGATCGCTTCTCCCGGGTCGACTGATCAGCATCAGAAATGAATGAATTTATTTATTGGTTGATTGATTGATGCGATTATAATGACTGATGAAATGATATTGGCACTGTGCCATTTCAATATTGTGTATAATTTGTTTGTAATATGTAAATAAAACATGTATAAAAAATGCTTTATACAATATATTTTTTTAATAGTTAGTCTAAAAACTTTTTCTTCCATACAAAATGTCTTAAGGTCAAAAAATTGTTATTTTTGGTGAAAACATATTTTGCCTATAAATTTTTATAAGAAAAAATTAATGTTTTTTCAACGATGGATTTTTTTAATTTAGATAAATTAATGAATATTTAAAATAAACGAAAATTTCTTCGTTATTTAAATGAATTTTTATTTTCTTTTTAAGGTTTTTATATTTAAAAATCTATGTTAATTTCATTTATTTTATAAAGCAATTATTTTTTATTTTTTAAATTGATTTACTGTTTATTAATGACAGGAGATGAACATTTAAATTAATTAATTGGTTATTCTTTTTCATATAAATTGTATTTTATTTTATTTTATTCAGATTTTGATCGCAACAATATTATTTTATTTCAGTATGTTTGAAAAAAATTAAAAATAAAAAGGGAGTTTATTGAATCAAAAGTTTTCTAAATATTGTTTTTATTATTAAATAAATAGCAAAGCACAAACGAAGAAAAAAAAGAAATTGGAAGTAAGGTTATGGTGTTTAAAAATAATAGCATATATAAATCTACAGTTTTGAACCTTTTTCAACAATGATATATAATTAAAAGTTTAATTCGAATGATTTACTTTTTTTAATTGGGTTAGCCTATATATTTTTTACAAATGATTTTAATATTCTACATTATTATAAACCTTATTAATAATCTTATTGTATGTAATACCGCCATTCACAAGAGAAAGAGAAATTATACAACACAAAAATTCAAAGTCTCGGTTTTTCAACGTTGGGTTATTAATTATTAAAGATAATATAAATATATTTTCAAAATCACTTGCTAAAGAATAAAAACAATACTTAAATCAGTTCGAATCTGGCAATTTTCCTCCATTCATTAATTTATTTAAAAAACCAAACAACAGACACATAAAAGAAAATAATAAAAATTAATTTGAATTAAAAAAGTATCATATAGTAATTGCAATTAAATGAATAAAATAAATCTCAAATGCTAATATTATTAATAATAATTTTTGATGAATTTTGGAAACATTTCAATCTTCTCATCGACATGGCAACTGTCATGAGACCAAGAAAAAATATATTAAAAAAATTTGCCCAACTGAAATAAATATTCATTTAATAAATATTATAATGCAAAAATCAAAAGTAAAACAATGAAAGTGAAATAAAATATTATGAAAAATTGATATAGAATTAAATTTTCTCATTATAAATTTTATTACATATCAAAAAAATGATTACTTAATTGTCAACAATAAAAAATCACTTGGGCTAATGATATGTCTTTAAAAAAATTTTAATACAAATCTTCATATCTATTATTAGATCCGAAATAATAATATTATTAAAAAAATTCTAATGCTTTTATTTAAATAAATTATAGAAAATAAAAACATTATTAAATTTGCAGCGAAAATATTGTAAACTTTTACTAATTTTTTTTAAATCATTAAAATTCCAAAAAATTTCAGGGTCCCCGAAATTGTTTCGGGATTTGCCATTTTGAAGAAATTTAATTGATTTAATTCATAAAAATAACTAAATATAAAAATTCTTTAAATAACAACGAATGCTGCATAATAAATATTGAAAAGATTAAATTATTTAATTTTTGAATAAATTGTTAAAAATCAATGAAATAAAAAATGTATTTGTTAACCAACAATTTTGTCCAAAAGTTCGTTAAACAAAATTCATTAGTTTTCATAATTGAAATCATGTCATCAATTAAATTCCAATTACCATAATAAATTATAAAATTATGGAATAAAAAATATAAGAATTTAGTAATTTTATTTCATAAAACTAAATTGTAGACGTACCGTCGACAACAATTAATTGAGCATATGATAGACAAGAAAAATATAAATATATACTTTATAATCTAAAAATATTTCTAATAAAATATAAAATACTTTAAAATATGAAAAAATAAATAAAAATTCTTAAATATTCAATATTAGCGAAATTGTAATTTTTATTTTATAAAATTAAAAATATTTAATTATAAAATATATATAATAAATCTTCAATAAATATCACCATTATACCATATATTATTATATGAATAGAAATGTTGTTGTTTTTTATTTGGAGCGGAATTCCCGAAACAAACCCTAACATGGAATAAAGAGAGTAATAAAATTGACATAAATATAATCATTTTGAAATTGAAACGAAGAATAAGTGGAGCCCTTCCGAAAAAAAAAAAATTAATAATTGAACAAAAAACAATTAATAATTCAAGGAACCCAATTAAGGACTTTAAAAACATACTCCCAAACATGAGATTAAAAGAGCAAAAAAAGATAAAAAATATTATTTTACGATTTTACAATTAAATAAATAATGAAATGAAGTAATAAATGAGATATTCATCATATTCATTACAATTAGTACAAATGTAATATTTTTATGAAAAAGCGAACCCACCATAAGTATAGGAGAAAATGAAGTGCCAACAAGAAAAATTAGGAATGAATAATATTTTTGCGGAAAAATTAAATAAATAATATTTTTTGGAAGAAAGAATATATAAAGAAATTTCGTTTTCGTTTTAAATATTTCCATAATTTTTTAATTCATATAAAATTTGATAATACAAAAAATAAAAATATATTTTTTAATATTTATTAGTAAGGCGCGAATTTTTTAGAGGTAAAAAATATTAAAGATGAAAATTAAAAACGACACAAATTTAGCATTTATTTTTAATTCTCTGTTTCCTTATAATAAATTCAAATTCATAAATTGCTCTTTTAACATTTTCAATAATTATTTTAAATTTATTTTTATTAAATATTTATTTATTTAATGTTGAAAAAATCATATGTTTTTTGTGCGTATTCTATTAAATTAAACTTAAGTTGAATTTTTATAAAAATTTGCATATGCAGGTCAAATCAGAAAAATATAACTACTGGCTTTTTAAAAACCCAAACATTATTAGGATTATCTTTCGCTTACAATTTTTTATTAATATTCAATTTATAATGAATGAATGGGCCGAGTAAAAAAATTACGCATTTACATTTAATAAAATATATATAATATATATATTACATAAATATAAATATTTTTAAGAATTATTGAAATTAGCAATACCATAGTAGAAAAATAATGAATAAAAATAAGCTTGATTATTTCACTCGAGATGAAGCGGAAGCAGAAACGCCTAGACATAAGATTAAAATAGTAAACCAAAAAAATCAATAAAATCAAATATTACTTATAAAAATGATCAAGGATGTGCTAGACAAGAATTTATTAAAAATAGTTATATGAAAAGTTAATTCTTATATAAATTTAAAATTTTTTGCTTTATTCTTTTCAAGCCAAATTTGTAAGAAATTTTGGTTTATGTTATTCTAATTTTGATATTTAATTTAAGAATTGCTTAAAGCAATTTCTTCAATTGATATCTTAAAAAAATTTCAACATAAAATGCTTAATATCTTTTAGTTATTCGATTGAATGTTTGTTTTCCTTTTTATGTCTAAATTTTTCAGTGTCAGTTTCCCCCGTGGAAATTTATCCCCCACGCCTCACAATTTGGTATCATTTATTAGATTTTATTTCTATAATTATAATAATAATAACAAAAAAAAACTTTTTTTGGAATTTTTCCTAAATGAATATATGCGAGTTGAAATAATAAAAATGATTATTAAAAATTAAATTAGTATTATTTGTGAATTATTTAAGTAATTTATTGAAATTAAATTTTAATATACAAAAATGTAAATAAGAACGAAGCTAAAAATTATAAAAATTGACCACAAATCAATTTCTTATTCTGGTTAAATTAATCATAAATAAAAAATAAATTATAATAAATAAATAAATACAAATTCGATCATTTAAATAATTATCACTTAAATAAAAAGTGTATTAATCATAAAAATTCCTAAAATTCTGCCGAAATTTTGAGAAAAAATAACAAAAGTTGCTATTGATAAATGTTTTATTAAAATGAGATTTAATAACTATTAAAAATGAATTAAATTGAATTCACAGAAGTTTAAATCAATAAATGAGTGCAGAAAATAATGTATTTAAAAAATATTAAATGTTCAAATATAAAACAAATAAAAATAATTCAATTTTTTTAAACCATTTTTAATCAAAAAAACCAGTATCCGAATTTGGCTTTGGTTCGCAAATGTATTAGATAATGTAAAGAATTGAAATTTAATGGTTGCCAAAATCGCCAGCCTTAATCATAAAATAAAGAAATTTAAATTTTAATGGCTGCCAAACGAATCATTTGTTTTTGAAAATAATTCATTTATAAAAAATATTTCAATTTACTATAAAAATTACAAAAATAATTTAAAAACATTTTGTATTTAGGAATTTAACGACATTTTTTTAATTTTTGGCCCAGACTTTCCGGCTGATTGGCGTTACAAGAAAAAATGGGACTTTTTTAAAAACCAAAAAATTGCTAAAAGGGAAAGATATGCGAAATGAAAAGAAAAAATAAAAAATAATATTATTTAACCATCATTAAAAAATAGTAATAAAATAAAAGTTATTATTTTTTAAATGTATAAACCAGTTTATTTGTATGGGTACATATATTGAATCTTAATTTATAGATATGTAAGAATATATCCAGATAATCTCAAAAAAAAATTTTGTGAAATTTAATAATTTTTTGGTGTTTATTTTCACCGAAGCATTACAATGGAATTTGTGTGTCATAGATTTTCAATAAAATAAAACTCAATTTTTGATGGTAAAACAGAAATTTTTAATGTAAATCATTAAAATTTATATAAAAAGGTGATATTGGAAAAAATGTTCTACTGCGAAAGCTTAAGCTCTTCCAATTACTGAGCCATGGTGAAAGACAATTGAGTGAATGATAATCAAATAAAATTGCAAATTTAAAGCAAAGATTCATTTAAAATTAAAAATTATTTCTGCTGGCTACAAACTAAGGATAACATAAAGGGTTAATGAAATTTCATGAACAATCTTTATTATGTAATGATGGAAACTTGTTTTGCAATTATTTTTGCTTTAGCGAATAATTTTTTTAAATGTTTCTTTTAAATTAATATTATATTAATTTAGTTTTTTATATTTATTATTGAGTAATATTTAACATTGATTACTATATTTTTAAAATTACATAATATTTAGATTTTTACAATTAAACAAATTAACCCAATATTGATTTCTTTCACAAAGCTTTCTATTTTGATGTAATTAATTTTAATGTTATTTTTAATTAATTGGGCTTATTTCATATATTTGGCTTTAATAATTGTCAAATAATTTTATTATTTATCTTTTCATTATTTTTATCTTTTATTCTCATCACTTGGTGGATACTGTCTAAATGGATTAAAGAAAGTTTTTTGTTAAATTATTGTGTCTTTGTGAAACGATTTTCTATATTATAAATTGTTTGTCATTCCTGTTATCAATTTACTCGCGAAATTGCAATATTAGTTACGTATTTAAAATAGAAGGATACAGCCTTATGCAAGAATTTATAAACTGTTTATTTAATGAGTTAATTATAATAAGGATTAATTCATGTTTTTTGATTATCTATCTATCTATAGATTATTATTTGCTAAAAATTTTTTTTAACAATATTCTCTACTTAACTTTTCTAATTTTTTTTAAATTTTGACTTTAAAAAAATTCGAGAAAACCAAATTATTTGGTCGAATTTTCCAGTTATATTTAAAAATTCAATCATTAGTAGATATTATTATCTTCGCATTTAATTGTATATATTATACAAAATATAATGTTGTACAAAATATTATATTATTTATATATTTCTTTATTCCTGATAAATTGATTTTTAATTTAATTTTTTGATTTATAAATTTAAATTTTTGACTTATTTATTTAACTACCAAAGAATTTTAAGAATATATTTTTTCATTTCGAAGTTCATTGCAGACTTCAACTTCATCGTCATTCATTTATATTTAATAAATTTATGTTTTTCCTTTTTTTAAATATGAATTGTTATATATTTTAAACTATTATTTAATTTTATTTTCATTCCGAGTGTCGTACCTGCTGGTGCGGTTTTTGAAAACGTGTTCTGAACTTCAATAAAGCATTATGTGAAATTATACTTTCTTATATTATTAGTAAAATAACGTAGTTGGTTTTAGTCAAGGTTTGCGACTTAACGGTTTTCATGTTCAATTTTTATTTTTGTCTTATTATTTTAAAAATTTTATTCATATTTGCCTCATCATTATCTTCTCGTCAGAGACAAATAACATGTAAAGTCTTTATAAAAAATTCTAATTATGATAGAAATATTGAAATTTGATAATTATTTCGTAGACTGTTCCTTAATAATTTTTAGTTTTTGCTTTTTAAGAAATTTTTTTAAATGTTTAATTTATGAAAAATTCTAATATTCAAATTATAAATTAGTCTTTTGTGTTCAATTTTATTCTGCGTAATATATAATCATTTATTTTAATTTCTATAATATAGTCATTTTTCAATATGTTTTATTTAAATTTTATTAATTAGAGAATTATTTAAAAATTATTTTAAATAAATTTAAATATTTTTGTAGTTCTATGATAGTTGTGGCGGAGTAGGACAAAACGTCGTCAGCCGAAACGTCGTCGGACGAATTTTTGGACCATATCTTTTCTTTCTCAACCAATTTAAACATTCATAATATTATTCGAAAGCATTTGAAAAACGATGTTAAACTGCAAATTTCAAAAAATTTTATTCATGCACAAAAAATCAGGGCAAAAAATTTTAAAAAATTCAATTTTATAAGTCAATTTACAGCAAACAATTTGAATTCACAAAAAAATTATCAACATTGTATATGAGTGTAGTTTAAAAGGATACGGGTACATTTATAAAAAAAGATTTATATAATATTCTAAAATGACGAGTTAAAAAAAATAAAAAATTAAACTGAAATTTTAATTAAAAAATTAAAAAAAAAAATTTTTAAAACCTATTCATTATACGTAATAAGAGATAATGGTAAATAATTTGGCGAATTTTTTGTGAAAAGAGAGGTTTTCAGTAAAAAGGCAAGAAAGTAAAAAAAACATAATTAATTTAAATATATAAAAATTCAAGAAATTGTATACAAAAAATATATATTCTTGAAAAAAATTCGTTAAAAACAATATATTTTTTAGACAAAAAAAATATTTTTTTATGCAATATTAATGGATGCAATTGTTCGTGATTGTTCAAGAGAATGGCAAACAGGATAAGATAAAAAGCCATTTAAATTTTATTTAAAACATAAGGATGAAAATAATTTAAAAAATATTATAAATTTATCATGAGAAATGATTAGACAATTACCATAAATACGAATTTAACGTTTATATAATAAATAATTATTTAGTATATACAGCCAAATTTTGAATGAATAAAAAATATAAGGAAATAAATTAAAACAATAATTTTTTGATAAAATGCAAAAATGATTGTTAAAATATTCATAAATCTATTTTTTTATTTATTAAAAGAAACATTGTAATGAATTAAACAATAAGATAAAGAAACAATGTTTATTTTAATAATTCCATTTTTAATAAGTTAGAATATATATTTAATTAATAATCTGTCAATTAGACTCTTATTTGCCATATTGATTTGTATTTGGATTTCGAAGCGCATGCATATGAACAATTGCATTAAAAATGGCTCAAAAATTGCAAATAATTCAGGCAATTAATGCCCATGAAATACATTGATTATATTAAAAAATAATAAAATTAAATGTTTTAAAATTGAAACTATGAAAAAGTTAAAGTATGTGATAAATGATTTTTTCTTAAAAATTTAGATTTATAAGAAAACAAATAAATTGAAAATAATTGTAAAATTTTGAAAAAAGAAATTAATAAAATTTATTTATTTTAATTATTTTTCTAACGCAATGACATATGAGTAAAATAATCGAAATTTTTAGCCATTTCTTCCTCTGATCAAAAACGGGCTACAGAAAAAACAGGATAAGTGATTTTTTAAACAAACTTATTATTAAATCGAATAAATAAAATAAATGTTTTTTGTCACTAAAATTCGCGGTCCTAATATATAAATTAATGATTTTGATTAATTTATTTTATTGTTTATAAGCAATTCATTGAGATATTGAAAATAATTCAAAATATTGTTTTTTAAGTAAATTAAAATGACTTAAAATGAACGTTTCGAACTGTAACGGATTTTGTTAAATTTAATCATATTTATTAAATATGTTTTTATTTTCAGTTAACAAATCATTTTAAAGTTTTAACAAATTTCTTTGTTCTTAGCTCCATAATTTGTTTTTAAATATTATATGCATAAACTAATAAATCTCCAAGGAAAAATACAAAGAATAATATTAAAAATTTATTTTCAAAAAAAATCATAAAAACACGGAGTACGTTGTTTCGATAAAAGAGAAAGAAAACGAGATAATAAAAAAAGAAACTTGATGAATTGTTCGACAGTTGACAAGACAAATATATAAATTCAGTTAATCTATGTATTATTTATACACGAAGGAAAAAAAAAATTAAATTTCAACGAGCAAGAGCGAGAATAAAAAAATTGATGAAATTGGCAATAAACTTCAAATAGTAGATAAAAAATAGTAAATGAAAAAAAAAATAATCATTTAAAAAAATGGAGATTATTCTCGAGTCGGGACTCGAGAAGAAACTCTCAGGTTGCATCGCTAATCAAAATTTACTTTTAAATGAAAAAGTTTATTCGCCTTTTTATTGAAAATTTTTTTGAAAAACGATTTGAAAAATTTATGAAAAAAATGTGAAATTATTTCAACAAAATAAATGTAAAAAATATATATATATCTTTAATTACCAACATCTAAACAGTAATAAAACATTTTTTTGTGTTTTAATATACTTTCTATAATATGTATTCAAAGCTGGATGTGCACAGTTTACATGATTTAATATTTTTTTAATTCTTAAAATATCAAGCAATTCTGTACCGAATAATTTATTCATCAAATAATCAGAACCGAAAAGAATAAAAAAGACAAAACAAAGCAATTAATAATAATAAAATTATATTTAATTCATTTTATAAATATTTATTTCTACAAAAAATATTAAATAAACGAAGCAATGCATTGGCCCAGCGTCGCATGGTACAAATCATTTACAAGACATTAGACATGAGATAAAATATTAAATGGAATAAATTTTCAATAAAGGAAATAATAAATTTAGAATGAGAATTCAAAATCAAAAATTTATCAAAAAAAAAAATTAAACAAAAAATTTTGATTAAAAGTTGCATTAATTTATTTTCTGTAATTGAAAATAAACTGTATATTAAATTTGTATTTCTATATAAATAAATTGTAGCATTATTTTGATGATGATTAAAAGTTAAGTTAATTATACAACTTATTTTTGAAGCTGAGCATAAAGTCTCTTACTCCAACTTGGTCAGATCACTCCTTCATGGTGATCGGTAAAGTCAAAAATGTCATGAAATCGGGAAAATTTTAGAAAAAAAATTCCTAGGCGGCTGAGAGGCGGTACGACAATTGCGGACCGGCAATTGCGGACCGGCAATTGCGGACCGTACAATTGCGGACCGTACATTTGCGGACCGTACTTTTGCCAAAAAAATTGACTGGAAGGGTGGGCCTCGTCAGTACGATCCCTTCCGTATTACAAATTCAAAAACCTATTTGTAAGTGTGTTTCTGCCCTTCCGTAGACACACCAAATAAGAAAGCTCACAGCAATAAATTAATAAATAACAAATAGAATGAACAAGTTAAGGAGAAAAAAGCTTAAACATTAAATTTAAAAATATATCAAATATTTATTATTTTATTTTTATACAATCATATAATTTGAACTAAATTATTTTATAGTTTAGTGTAAATTAAAAATTGGTACTAATTTTAACAAAATGATCAGTCTAAATTCAATGCAACAAAGGTTCCAAGACAATTCAAAATTATATTTTATTTCAAATAAGAATTTATAAAAGCTTAGCCATATAAAAATTAGTCTACAATAATTGATTTTAATACTCTGTAAAATTGATTATTTTATTGGTAAAAAAAACAAGAAATTATAAAAATATCACATCAAATCAAAATAATATTTGGATGAAATTATTAAGTAAAAAATGATTAACTTACAAAGCAAGCAAGCATAACGTTCGATTCGGACAGGATTATGCGAAGAAAAAAAACATTTGAATCACATAATAAGAAATATTTTAATAAATTAAATATGTTATATAATATTATTTGATATAAACTCATAAAATAAAAATATTCTCAAATAGAAAAACTTTACAAATTGAGAAATGTTTCTAAAATTTTTTGTTTGGAAAATTCATTATTCTTTTCAAACAATGAATACAATATAAAAAAATAACTACAATTATGACAAAATAAAATTAAATGACGATTTATCATTGTTGAGAATGTGTCAAATCTAAATCTCAACATGAAAAAATGTGGTATAAATTAATGCATGCTAAATAAAAAATAAAAACTCAAATATAAATCCAAAATAAATAAAAATCAATTTACTAATTGAATAATGTAATATAATATAAATAGATAAATTCAGCATAATAAATATTTATTTGAAATTAACTTTTAATTGCTGCTGAATCTGAGCTTAATTAATCAGATAAAAAGCAATTGTAATGAATAAAAAAAATAAAGAAGATAAAAACAATAAAAAATATATTTATGAAAATGGCTTATAAAAATAAAAAAAAATTTAAAAAAATGCATTATTCATCTAACCGGCGCCGATGAAGCTTCGGTACCACTCGAAGCGATTAAAAAATAAATTTAATTCAAATTAAAAATCTTCAAACTAATATAAACAAATTCTTTATTCAGATTTAAAATAATTTTTAGAATAATTAATAATTATTTACAAATTGCTTCAAACCTAAAAAACTAGTTATTTTTTGAAAGGGCATAAAATTTTGCAACAATATATGGTGGGAAAAAATTTTTTATATTTCACAAATAAAAATTAAGAATGAGAAATAAAAAATGCATTTATTTATACCAAAGAAGCAAAATTCCAAATTTCTTGACATGAAAGATAAATAAGTTGATTAAAAGGAAAATATGAACTACAAAACCTTTAAGCCCATTACAATCTTCTTCTCAGGCGATTCCTAAAAAGTACAAAAATCAAAAAATCTGATTTTTCCTATGATTTTTTCTTTTTTAAATTATAAATTTGTTTTCGTCTAGAAGTTTTTTAGATCTCGAATAAAATATTATTTAAATAATATGTAAAATTTTAATTTATATTAATAAATGCATTTTAAAAATATTTATTTTTATTAATTTTTATTATAATATTTGAAGAAATAAAATAATATCTTTTTGTTGCTTAATTGGTTTTTGGTATTGTTCTCATTGCCATTTAAAAATGTATTATATAAATTAATATTTTGTATTTCTTTATTACTAAATTATACTTTGTTATTTTTTTCATTATGAATTGTAAAGTATTTTTAATGACTTTATTTAAAATTTTTTTCATGTAAATTTGTTTTTATCACTTTCCGCTCCAATATATTCAAAAAAAATACCAATTATAAAAGTTGATCAAGAGGTCTTTATGAATATATTTGGAAAAAAATAAATAATATATATATTTAATTTTCGTTTAATTATGATCATTAATAACGAAAATTAAGCTACAGAAATTTCAAAAGATATAAAAAACAAATTCATTTGTTATATCAGCAAATAATAAATAAAATGACAAATCTAAAAATGAATCCAAACAAAGCTACAAAAAAAATAGCAAACAATTTACCATTTTTGTCTATGTAGCAAGTATCAAGTTAAAAAATGGCAGTTAAATTAAATGATAACCAAAATATTAACTCAAATTTTAAATCAAAAAATCAAATAAAACAATTTTACATTACTAATATTTTTTGTACCAAAATAATTAATTCGAATATATCTATTATAATATATAAAAAGCAAGTACCGAAAATTCCGAACAAGCCATCGCGTTGCCACTGTTCTGAACAAGTTATGTGCGTGCAGAGAATTAAAAAAATTAGTAAACAATTACATAATTAAAAAGCTCATATTTATTCTGTGAAATGCAAAATATTCTAGTATAATATTTTTCAAATGAAAATGATTATTAAAAATTTTATTAAAAGTAAATTAAATCTGCATTCAAAATTGTTTAATACTAAATGAAAATTAATTATTTATTTATTAATTATTAAAAAATTATTATGAGAAAAATAATTTATTAAATTTACATCGAAATAACAGTATTATGACTTAACTCAAAAAACCAATTAAAAAATATAAACTTGTCTCAGATTTAAATATTTTACTTCTTTTAGAATAAAAATAAAAATATTTTCTTTCATTTAATACTTATAATTATAAAAATTAATATCATTTATAATTATAATTGTTTATTAAATTTCAATCTATTATTTGTAAATTAGAGAAACAAAACGTTAAATAATTAACAATTAAATTTTATGTCCTTTATATAATATTAAAAAAAAAAAACATTATACCAATTATTGAGCAATTAGTGCTGATAATAAATTTAATAGGAAAAAATTCTTTAATTGGAAAACACATATTGTCTCGAATATGGAAAGTTTGAATGCACGATAAAATTATTATAGTATCTTTTTTACAATTACATAAAAGATTTTCTACAAACCAATATCACAACTAGAGATCGGCTACTGGTCGGACCCGTATACGGGTTTTTACGAGTCCGTAGTCCATTTTTTTAGCCGATACGGATTTTTACGGACTACGGGTTTTACGCGTTTTTAGTCCGTTCTGACGTTTTTAAGATGAAAGAGTGATAACGTAATAATTTTGTATTTAAATTTATTGTAGGAAAATACCAACTTTATTTTATAATCATTTATTTAATCAAAATAGGTCTATAAGAGGTTTAATAATCAAATTTGAATTGTTAAAAAATGAATACAAACCCATAGAAATAGTTTTTGAAAAAGATAACTAAAATAGCATGTTTTAATAAAACTATATTTACGGGACATACAAATTTTCAAATTAATTAATGCGGATGAAAGGGTCAATTTTAATTAATTAAGAAAAAGGCAAACAATTTAATGTGAATTTTAAACTACTCATTTAAACTCATAATATATTTAAAAATTAAATAAATTATATGTTAATAATAAAAGAAATATAAGATCTATATTTGTTACAAATAATAAATAATATGATAACTATCATAAAATAAATATTTTTTTCCGGCATTTTTGTAAGTAAATTTTAATAGCGAACAATCATATCTGAAATAATTAAAGTATCAACTAATTGGCGAATTTCAAAAAATTATAATATAAAAAACAAAGTAGAATATATTTATTCATATATTTCACTTTTCATTACCAATAAAAGCATAAAAAACAATTTATTACTATTACTTTGAATATACTTTGCATTAAATACTTTTATTATATATTAAATTTTAAAAAAATATTAATGAGGATCATAAAATTCTAATGATAAATGAGCAAATTTTTTATGGCGTATAAATAATTTATTTAAAAAATATATCGAATTACTGCTATTGAAACGCAATAAAATAAAAAATTAAAATTAAATGTCCAATAAATTTGAAAGCGCAAGCACTTTCTGTGCCGAGAATGTCAGAAAAAATTAATTAAATCATACTATCATACTATCACATAACAAATAATAAAATAATTACTTTTTACTAATACCAAATTAAATTGCATACTAACATAAAAATGAAATGCTAATTTCCAAATTTTATTATCATTTAAAACTAATCTGCATTAAATTACATTAAAAGAAAAAAATTAATTTAAAATTAAAACAAAATTAAAGGAACTATTATTTTATTTTATTACTTCAATTTCTTCTTAAATAGAATTTTATTAAAAATTTTTATCTTTATAAAATTAGCACAAAGAGAATATAACAAATATTTTTAAAAGAAAATAACAGAAATAGAATTAAATAATTATAAATATTTGAAACATATACTCTGCATCATCCGTGCAATTTATCATTTAACAAATTTAATAGAGCAAATTGATAAGAAGCAAAAAAATGCCAGCGAAGGAAAAATTTGACAAATTATAAAACTCAAGAGTTTATTTAAATAAGCCAAAAGCCATAAAACAAATGAATATCATTATATAAAATGGTTATCAATTTTAAAGATTTTTTAAGCGTCACCCGCCAAACCGAGAGCGATAAAAGAAAAATCAGCCTAGAGATTTAATTAAAATGGCTATTAAATGATTTAAATGATTAGAAAAGACAATGTGTTGTAAAATTATTATTTAATTGCGAAAGAAAATTCTAATATTTCTCATTTCACAATAAAAATACAAAATAACAATTTTTAAATAATATAGAAATCAACTAAATATAAATTTTTTTATTAAATTAAAATATTAATTCACAATTTAACCAAAAATAATTTATTGTTGTTTTTCCAAAAATGCTTATCTATTAAATTAACAAATGCTAAAAATTTATATTTAAGCAATTGTAAAATAAAAATTAATAATAAAAATGATCGAGTCATTGGGACTGAAAGTAAAAAATCGAAGTAATTGAAATATTTTAAGATTTTCAAATTTGACGGAATCATATTGATTATTTAATTTTAGTAATGCTTTTTTTTTTACAAAATAACAGTAAAATGCCAAAACATGGATTTTGCCAATTTAATCTTACAATAATTTAGAATTTCGATTAATGTTTACCAACTTTATAGCGAACTTGGAATCAAAATGAAGAAGTGATCGATGAAATGACCGAGCGCCGTTGGTGGGGCGATTTACCTGAGCACATGGTAATTGTATAAAAATATAGTAACAAAAAAAAACAGTGCAAATAAATGACGGCTTTATATTCAAAAAATATTTTAGCAAATAATTTCTTTCATTTTTTACAAAAAAAAAATATAAATAATTAAATATACTTATTATGATACTTAAACACTTATATTTAAATACTTACAAAAGGCAACTAGTACATATTTTTTAATTTAAAAAGCAATTATAGAGAATTAAAATGAATTCAATTAGAATCATAAAAATAGCAGAAGAAAATATTGAAAAGATTGACAATTATAATCAAATTTAGTTATAATCTCGGATTAATAAAAAGAAATAACATATTATATAAATTCAAAAAGAAAGCATAAAAAACAAGATTTAAATAACGATATTTACGAAACTATTTATGACCTTTTGCGATGCTTTAAAGACAAATTAATTTGTAAAAAATAAAAATGACCAATATAAGAAATTTGAAAATTAATTAAGAAAAAAACTTCAAAATATTTTTATAAAAATTTTTACATGGACATTCAGAAATATCGAATAAAAATTTAATTACTTATTTTCTCAAAGAATAAAAACAATAAAATTCAAATACGAACTTTACAGCGCCGCGCTCAGCCTTTGAGTCCATTGAACGAAGAAGAAAAAGACATTAAAATAGATTCATTTAAAACAAATTAAATTTATTCATAAAATAATAATTCACAATTTATAAATGAAATTTATTCAGCTTTTTATATTTAATTATATTATTAAAATATGAATATAATTTGAAAAAATCAGTAAAAGTTAACTAAAAGCATATGAGTTTTGTTATTATCTTTAAAAATTAAATAATTACAATAAAAAACAAATATCAAAATTAAATTTGATTTAGATAACATAATTTTTAGCTAAAGCGCTGTTATAAAACAACATATTCAATATTATAATAAATTTATTTATTCTTTCTATGTATTCTTCTATATAAGTGGATTTCAATCAAATTTCCTACATTAAAAAGTAGTAATTGGTATAATAAAAATATTAAATTGTTAATTTATTTGTTCTACAAATAAACATTTTAATTTGTCGGTTCCAAGACCGAACAAATTTTTAAGAAAATTTTCATCAATTTAATTTTTTTTCATATTTTAAAATTATTTTCTTGATGGGTTAATTTTTCTTAACATTTTTGCATATATTTAATTCATATATTCTTAAATAGAAGTACAAATCATATTTATAAAGATTATAAAATTTGTTTTTTAATTATATATAATTATTTACCTTTTCTTTAAAAATTTACACAGCTCATTTATAAATTCTACTTTTGGATCCAAAATTATTATTTCAATTTTTGTATTAGTTTCTTGATTTTCACATCACCTGTTCCCGTTAAAGACTTTTTGTCTTCTTTTGGTATATTTTAGTTGTAAATTTTATAATTTTATATTTTTAATAGATATTTATAATTTTATTAAATCATTTTTTTCTGTTACATTAATCTTCTTTTGATTTTATACTTCTATACATTTTGGATAAATTATAATTATATTTAATATTTTGTTAAAAATAATTTTAATTTCAAATAAGAAAGTAGGTCCAGCGGTTCCGATAGGCGCCTCTGAGTAAAATTTGCAATTTTTTATGTGACTTTTTAAGATTTTGTAAAAAAAAATTTAGCAAATTTCTATTTTGAGCAGTTTTTATGAGAATAAAGATTTTAAGGGCCGGCAAAAAATACATATTCCCAAAAATCCCTTAACTTCTATATTCAAACTTTGAATTAGACATTATTTCCAAAATAATTATTAAATTTTCAAAATTTTTTTGTTTCCGAAATAATTGATATTATAAAACTTATGTATCCATAATTTTTATTATTTATTTGCATTTTTCTTGATAAGATCTTTATTAAGTATTTGTTAGAATTTGTCCTGCGAAGTTTTGGGATTGATCGATGTGCAATAACATTAATAATTATATTTTTGCATTTATGCCTTTTACGTTTTTCATTGAATTTTATTTTTAATTTAAGAATTATTATCACCCTCATTAATTGTTAATTTTTAAAATTTATTAAACTATTACTATTATTAAAGTAGGAAAATTGACTGTATTAGAAACAATAATTTCAGTTTTTTCATTTCTATTCATTCGGGTATAATTGAGTTCATATAATCCAATTTCTATGAATACATTATTATTTAGTAATGATTTAAATTTTTTAAAATAATTTCTCATGATGAGTTCCTTACCAATGTAAGGTACAAGTTGGCGTTTGACTTTACCACCATAAACTAAATATTCAAAAATTTTTAAAAACTTTTTTTATTCATTTATATTTGGTTTAAAATTGCTTTTTGTAATAACGAAAATTAATTATTTTTTATTATTAATTATTCATTAAATTGTTTAACTAATTAAACTGAATAAAAGGTAATTTATTTCGAATATATTTTTGAATTATAGTTATTTATTTATTTATAAAAGGATGTATTATATATGCTAATAAATTCTTTTTCCATACTCATATTTTTGTTCTTAAATTTACGGGAAATTGAAGAAGTCCTTTTTTTACATTTATTTTCAAATCAAATTTTAATTCATATTATAATTTTGCTATAGAATAAAGAAGTAATTATTATTTTTTGATTAGAAGTTCTTTTAATAAAATCCATGTCCGTGACAATCTTTGCTATAGTTGGTGAGAAAGCGTTTACTTATTTAAACCTTTATTTGAACCTTTTATTCCAAATTAGTTTTTCATTATTATTATTCTTATTGCTTCTTTTTATTTATTTATATTGTAATTTGTTATAAATTATATTCAAATTTATATATTATTATATTAATACTTCTAAACTAATAAGATTTTGAAGTGCAATTAATTTCGTTTTTTTTTTGTCCGCCAGTCTATTTTTGCTTCAAGAAATTCGATTTGATGTTGCCATAAGCTTCGCACTTTTAATTAAGAAACCCAAATCGTAGCAAATTATTAATAAAAGTTTTATATTTTATTGATTTTAACATTATTTGAGAGATTGTTTAAGCCAACATTTTTACAGTTATGTGGAAATCATATTAAAAACATTCAAATATTGCTTATAGTGCAATCGAGTAAATGAATTTAGATTCTATTAAATAACTTTTTATATATCTAGGTAGGATTATATAGTAATATCTATTTTATTTTCTATTTTTATTTATATTTCATCTACCTGGTATTACTTGTCATGCTCATGTTCTTTGTTAATAACGTATCCAAGCTCAGTTTGAAATGGTAATATATGTCTATATATATATGAGTTCACATGATAAATTCATTATTCTTTATAATAATATTTTATGCTTTTGTTAAATTATGCTTGTTCGAATTATATAATATGATTAATTTTATTTATAAATAATACCCTTCTCCTTTGAACTGACATTCAAATTCCTCGACATATATACTTTATATATTTTAAAATTTCAAAATATATTTCTACATTTTTAATTTGTAGACTAAATTTTGTCTTTGTGGATTTTTTTATTTCCTATGTTTTGTTTATCATCTCGGCCTGGCATGATAGTTTTAGCACTAATATGCCTAATTAATAATTCCTTCATTTGATATTTATTTTGTTAAATATTTACCTTTTATTTGATTTAAATAATTTTAACACTTTTAGATAGTTTTAAAAATTAATTTTTTATTTTTAAAGTTCTTTGTCTTGTCTTTGTCAAAATTTCCTTGATTATCTTTTAACTTTAATTTTATATAGATGATAATTTTTTGTTTATTTTTAATAATAGGATTTCACTTGCTATGTTGTGGTTTCCACGCGTAGGTTGTTGGAGTTATATTCAATATAAAATATAGTTATGAAGATCGTTCATTCTCGTTTTCATTATATCTTTTGAGATAAAATAAGCGCAAAAATTAATTTTATTAATATTAATTTTATTTTTTGATCGCATAAGGTGCAGCTATTCATAATTGCTTTATATTTTATTTTGTATACTCATGTAGAATAGACTTTTTTTAATTCATTAATTATAAAAAAAAATAAATTTTGTTAAATTTATGACTTTTAGTTTACCGGCTTTTATATTTTATTTGATTATACAAAAAAACATTTGTTTTTTATTTTAATTTTATGAGCTTTTAAGTCATCAATGCATGATGAAGGTAATTTGCTTACAATGTTTTCGGTCTTGGACATATTAATTTTAACTTAATTAGAAAAAAAGTAGGTACATAATTTTTAATTTTAATTAATTCTATTTTATCCTATTATGTTTGATGAATTTTTTAATTCAATGAGTGACTTAAGTTTTTTATACCTTTATTTTCAAATTAATAAAAAATAATAATTATCATAAATAATTTTGTTATAGAATAAACAAGTAATTGCTACTTTTAATTATTTATCATAATTAATTAAATATTAACCAACGTTTTATTTGATAATTCCATTTAACTATTAAAATACACTAGCATTTTAGTGGAATATGGTTTTAAGGTTCATTAATTTCACTAATTTTTTCGTGTTTATTCAAATATTTTCCAGTTATTAATTTCGTTGGTTCGCTAAATAATATAAATTATTTTAAATTTATTATGGAAATTATTTTTATATTATCCTTACTGCTTCTATTTATATATTAATATTTGTAATATAATTAAAATGATTTTATTTTTATATATTAAGAGTGCCACGGAACCGGGAAAATTCTTGTTCTACATCGCTGCATATCACGTTCTTTTGCGCGACTGAAGAAGCATATTTTTTCATAATTAAAATTCTGTTTAATTATAATGAGGGTTCATGATTTTAATATAATTTAAAAAATGTTGAAAGTTTTTAAAATAGATTTTCAGATTTTTATAATTAATTTTTGTTGAATATATTTAAAATTATTTCTCATTTTTAATGTTTTTATCAATCGAAATATTAATCGTTGATCTATTGCTTTTATATTCTTTTTTTCAATAATTTCCTTTTTTTTTAAATTTTTTTCTCCATGTGTTTTCCATAGTAATCTCAGGCTTTTAAGAATACATTTATTAAAATTAATACATAATTTATAATTACAATTTTTTCGCTGTTTTTAAGAAGGTAATTCAAATATTTTGATTTTTACTGTCTAATTAAACTAAATATTATGTTCGTAAAAGTTTAGTTCAATATTTAATTCTGTACTAGTTTTTCAATTTTATTTTAAAATTATTTTTTATAAAAGTATTTTATATTTATTCTTGTAAACTATAAGTTTTTAATCCAATTTCTATAAATTTTCATTATTGTTTATGTAACAATTTAAATTTTATATTAAAAATAATCCCTTAAGATAAGAATTAATTACATTCTTTTTAAACCATCATAATTAAAATAATTAGGGCTAAAATTTTAAGTTTCTACAGTTTTTTCAGTTTAATGAATTTTGGCGATCGTTTTTTGTTTTTATTTAAAAATAGAACGAAAAAAGTGGGTGAACAGTAAAAAGTCTTAATAAC
Source organism: Heterodera schachtii (assembly GCA_023374025.1). Lineage (NCBI taxonomy): Eukaryota > Metazoa > Nematoda > Chromadorea > Rhabditida > Heteroderidae > Heterodera > Heterodera schachtii. The sequence continues at coordinate 408,803 of SIJG01000005.1, forward strand.
TTTCAAAAAATCAAAATAAAAAAATTCCATCTTTCACCAAGCCAAATTTCAGGGGCCGTCTCTTAAATTACGCAAGTATATTGTTAAATCATATTTTATTATATAATTTGCATTAAAAATTTATTGTATTTCATATGCATAATGGTAATATTTTTTATAATAAAGGTTTTTTATGTCAATTTTTCTTGAATATATGAAATATTTTTTTGATATTTATAAGGAACATTAATTGAAATTTTGTTATTTATTTTTGAAGGTAAGTGCTATAAATTCTTGAACAAAGAACTCGATTTTGAATTCCGTTTGCTCTGAATTCACTGAGAATTGTAAGTAAAAATTTTAAATTTAATTTATTATAAAAGAATTAAAATTTAAGTTTTTACATTTGATGGACTAATAAATTTTTACTTTAGGTCTGCAGTATTTTATGTTCATTTTTTGTTAAAAAGTAAAGAATTCGTTGAATAAAGCCATATTTTTTTCCTTTCAGCGACATATTTTTCCTTAGTCGTTTTTATAGAAATATTACTTATGTTGCGCATTTTTATATCGTAGATTGTTCAACGCCCTTCGTTTTCTTGCTCCGTACTTTTAAAATATTTCTTGGGTAATTAATAATATTTTTTATAATATAAATTAGGTTTAATTTTTTTCTGATTATTATTGCCCAGTTAAAGAATGTTTTTTTTCTTTAAATATGATTGCATAAATATTTTTTAATATTTCTTTACACTAAAAAATATTTCTCAATCAATGTTTTTTTCAAAAAAATACATTTTTTGTATTCTTTTTAAAATAATTTTATTTATAAAAATTGGTAGTTATTATCAGTCAATTTATTGTTTTTTTTCGGCAATTACTTATGTATTACATAAGTTTTGCACCAAATTTTTTTTTCGTTTTTCAAAAACCTGTAAAAAATTTAAAATATGATGGATTTCTTAGATCTTTTTTTTATTTTGTTCGTCTGGATGTTTTCAATATTTTCCTACTAAATTTATAGTTATTCGTTGGTTAATCAGATTTTTGTGAGCGTTTTGCTAACCATGCCAAAAATGGATATTCTTGCACTAAATTTTTTCAGGTTGAAAATAAGATTTACTCATTCATGAAATGATTTTCTATAACCAAATAATGGTCGTAGAATCCGAATCTGGCCTTAAATCTGTTCTATCTTTTCAGCCAGAGCTTGTACTGCTTCAACTTCGTGCATGAAGTTGGAGCTGTACAAGCTCATTGAGAACCCAGAGCTCAAATCTAAGAGCGGTGGTTCCGAAAAATGCCGTTTTTGGAGACCACTTTCAGAGTCGGCACTCCAATAATTTATTCATTAAGTATTAAAATTTCGTCTTATAATTTTTTTAGTACTAACTTTGCTCTATTTATTCACGTTTTCTTTTTCTCTGAATTTTTAAAATTAAATTCTCATGAAAAAAAATTTTGGTGCAAAACTTATGTAACACCCTAATTTGTAAGAGAAATGAGATAAAAATAGTAAATAAAAAAAATAAAAATAAAATGTTTCAAATAAAAAATAAAAAAAATATTATCAGTTTAAAAATATCTAAAAAATATATAATTAAAATATAAAAAATAAATTTGTTTTTTTAATTAACTATGGTAAATACCATACATATGTTTTTTTGGTGCTAAATACTCTCTCAAATTCGAAAATGACTGAAGAATAGAATAAATGCAATAAATTTTACAATCATAATCTTAATAAAATTTTAATTAAATAATAAAAAGTGAACCCAAAGAATCTCGAAAAAGTGGGAGCACAAAAGGAACTTGAATGCATGATTTAAAAGAGCAAAAAACGGTAATTTTTCAAAATAAAAATAATATAAATTTCAATGACATTATCTATTAATATATATGCTAAATTCCCCCGACAGTACTATAAGCATATCCATTCACGGGACACGAAAATAGAATAAATAATAGTCGATATTTCAACTTAACAATCAATATGAATTTAATAAATTTAAAAAAAGTAAGATGCAATGAAACGAATTTAATAATCAATATTTAATAATCAATTAAAATATTAAATTAATTCAATGTAGCCAAATATTTTTTGAAAATTTTAAAAATTAGCAAAAAAAACGAAAGATTAAAAAATATTATTTGATTAAATAAAAACCAATTATTTTTTGCAGTAAATAAAAATAGGCGAAAATAATAAGGAAATTAATTAGTTAATTTTAATCATTGATTGAAAAAACATAAAATAAGAAACAGAATGGAACAAAATAGTAAAAATTGAAAAAATTCCAACAATTATTGGATTTTGTAAAAAATTAATGACATTATAAAAGTTAACCATTTTCTTTTAAATTTAAAAGAATTAAGTGACAACATTTATTAGGAACATTTTTGTTTGATTAACTGCTGAGAGTATAAGATCTGCCCCAATTGTGTCCCTACTCATTGATTCCAAGATGCATATTCAAAACTAATTTTTTTAATTAAGAAAATCACCAATAGGCAAGATGAGAATTTAAGTTAACTCGTATTATTTTAAGAAAATAATAAAATATTAAATTGGAATAATGTATCACGTGAGCATATAAAATATATTATCAAAGCTATACATAATTTTCAAGTAAAATGAAACTGATAAAATTTCCTAATCTATAAATAAATTTCACAAATTTTATTTTAAAATAGTTTTTAAATTTATTCTCAAAATGAAGATGAAAAAAGATGTGCTTTTTGAATATTTTATGTGAATTTCATATTGTATATGATAAGGAAAATAAATAACTCCATAGATTAATTAAATTTCATAAATTATATTTACAATTATTCAGAATAAAAAAAATCAACAGTTCTACATTTAATTTTATTATAAAAGAAAAATTAATAAAAACTAATTTTTTTAATTAAGATAAAAAATATATTTAATAATTAAATCAAGCATTTTCTTTAAATATTCCCATCAATTGTCCAGCAAATCGGCTGCGGCTACGAGACATAAATATATAATAAATAAAAAAGAAGAGAAAATTCTTACGAAATATTTTAATTAATTAAAATCTGTTATCAAAATTTTCCAAAAAATCGCCAAAATATGTGCAACAAACTACCAAAACCCTAAAATATGTTTCTATGAGAAAAAAGTCTAAATATGATTTTTTATGTTCTAAAAACAATAAAACAGGTAAAAATGGTATTTTTGAGCTTTTAATTCGATAGCATATTCGCAAAAAAAAAAAATCTAAAAACTAGAGCTGAGCGGGACCGGGAATTTTGGAAAAACCGGGACCCGGGACCAAGTTTTTCGACCGGGACCGCGAGAAAAACCGGGACCGAAACCAACCGGGAATTTTCCCAAGGGCAAATTTTTTAAAAAATTTTGATAATTTGAGTGCACTTTGTTACAAAAATTGCCTATATTCAAAATGTACCCATAAAATTTTGTATTTTACATATGGGGGGGAGGAATTCGATAAAATTTTCCATTATTCGGTGGAAAATTTTAAAAAATTTTCATTTCGGGGGGGGGGGACCTAGGAATTTTCAGAGTCCCAAAATTCTGGATTTTTTAAATAAATTAACAATCTTTTTAATTTTTGCTTTTAAATCGCTCTGTTAACAGAATTTTCCAAAAAATGACCAAATATTTGGTTTATTGTGGGTTTTTATCCGCCGGGACCGGTACTGGCAAACCGGGACCGGAAGTCAAATTATATCCATATTAAATAAACTATTATATTCAATATTAATCCATATGAATTTGTGAACTTCTTATATTCAATATATTAAAAAAAAGTAAAACCATTATATTTTTATAGAAAGGATTCTCATTATAGTCTGCAAAATAGCTAAACACAATTCTTTACTACGGTAGACGACTTATTAATTTCAAAAGCTTATGTTAGCAAAAAATTTTTAGAAAAATAAATGAAAATGCAACGAAAATAATTTAGTAATTATTTCTATATAATATGCGAAGTGATTGAAAAAAATACATAAAAATATTTGAAAAAACACTATGAAAAAGAATTAAGCATGCCAATTGGCTACATCCAACTCCATCAACAATTATAAATAAATAAATTAATAAAAATTTAGATTATAACAAAATCATTCAAGAGGATAGGGAATGATGAATTATTTAATTATATTTTACGCCAAAATATGGCTTTTATGAAAGTTACAAAAATTTAGAAAAAATAATTAGTAAAAAACATTTATTTTTCATAATGACAATTAAAATTTTAAACATATAGAACAAAGATGAAATTACAGATGCGTCAAAACGAAATTTAAAAAGAAAAGAAATGTTACACGATAAAAAAAAACAAAATTAAATAACGAATTTTTATAGAAAAATAAAAATGTTCGAACCTATTGTTTTTACTTAAATTTTTTAAATTCAACTTATTCGAGTCGTAAGAACACCGCTAGAAATCGATAGAAATTTAATTAATATAAATTTTCCAAAGATGAATATAAGAGAATTGAAATGAATATAAAAATATTCATATAAATTTAAAGATAATAGAAATATTTAAATAAAATTTTTCGAATAAGAATTAAATTAAAATTTTTTTTTAATCTATTTTTGATAATTTATATAAAATTTTTTACATAAATTTTAAATCTGTATAATAATTCTGAATGTTATAATAGTGAGTCGGCAATTAAAGTTTGACTTTATTTTCTGGATTCATTAAATTTAATATATTAAATGAGATTTTAAAAATGCTGAAAGCGAATATTCTTTAAAAACATCTAAATTTTTTATCATTGATTAAATATGTTAATAAAAGAAATACCCTCAAAATATTAAAAACCATTAAATACCATTATCAAAAATAATTTTTATGAAGAAACAATTAAATATTTATATTGAAATAAATTTTATTTTTTGAATGAATAAACAAACAAATAATACTAAGTATTTTATAACTGAGAGTATGATATTATTTGAAAAAACGACAACTAAAATGTGATTTGGCAAATATATATGTACAAAAGCAATCAAATTTATTATTATTGTTATTTTATTTGGGTAAACTTACTTCGCTTCATGATTTTAATTGTTTTAAATAATTCCAAATTTCTATATATTAATTTATTAATATAAAAATATTTTCAAAATTGAGAGATTTTCTCACAATCCGAAAAAATAATAATATTAAAGATTATACCTTTAGAAATATTAAAAACAGTTTTGAACCATCAGAATTTCATAAAGAAAATTTAGTTAAAATTTCAATATTTATCTTAATGATTTCAAATTTCAGTTAAGACTAACAATATTACCACAATTAATGTATATTTTATAGAAAGGGAAAATGGAAAACTATTTTAGAAACACTTCGGGAATTTTAAACATGTGTTAAAACATATATAAGTAAAGTAAAATTCATTCAGTTAACTTAAATACGGAACTGGTCCCTCGGTTTTCGTTCGGAACTTAGGAGACCGGGAATTCCCATCCCGGTCGTATATTTTGAAACTCGACTTGATAAAAAACCCTAATTGTAAAGGATATTAGTGCAAAAATAGATGATTAAAGGATACTGAAAAAATTCAAAATATATGACTTCTAAATATTCAGAATAAAGACATGTGAAAAGTTGAAATTAAAAATCTAAACAAAATACATTGAAAAAATTAATTTATTAATTATAAAATAATATTTGAAAATAAAAAATAAATACGCATTAGTTAAATTTATTTCACTGTTTGTTAAATCACAATGTGTATTTTTTTTCTCATTGTATATGAGATTTAAAAACGAGATAATGTTGAAAAATAGTGATAAAATAAAAATACGAAGTTAAAGAAAAATATTAATCTAACTTATACGAATTTAACGATATTATGAGCTTATAAAAAAAGTCTTCAAAATTACAAATTTTGCTTTGAAACAAAAGGGATTTATTGTATATAAATGAAAATATTTGAAATAAATAAAAAATATAAATAATAGGTAAACTTTAGATTACTATGATTTCACCAAATCCTTGGGCACTTTCGCAATTTAGTTGGGACGATTTCTAAAATATTTTTTCTTTTAAAAAGCATGAAAACATGTATTTTTGATTCAAAAAATGAAAACTAAATTAAGAAGAAAATAAAAAGTGATACAAATAAAATGTTTATTTAACAAAAGATAGAAGAAACACATTAAATGAATAAAGAAATTGATAGAATTGGAAGAGTTTAACTAAAAAAAAATTATACAGAAATCATTTATCAATTTACATTTTTACGGTATTTAAAAAAAGTTCTATATATTATTATTTTCAGATTAATTAAATGAAAAAAAGAACTAAAAACATATTTATTTTAAAAATAAAGAATTAAAAAATTCTATATCTTTTTTTAATAATTTTTTATTTTTTAATCATCTTTCGGCAGCATTTTCACAAAAAAATTCACCTCTATAACCAAAAATTCTCAGGAAACACATTCCTAAAAACCGAGAAATTTGGAAAAAAATTTAAAAATTGTTAATATTTTAAGACAACAATCCTTGAGCCCAATTTTTGAGAATTTTTTGTTCTTATTTTGCAACTTACATATTTCATCATTTATTTCCATTGCAAAAGAAGAAAAAATTATTAAAATAAATTTAACAAAAGGTTTATTATATTTGTTAATTTTAAACAAAAAATCTTTGCAAATAATGACGACTTTTATGGACATTTATCGCCCAATCAAATTAAAAACATATTGGGATGACAAGATAAATAATGGTAATGGTTAAATAGCAATTTTGGTTATTGAATTTAGGAGAAATAATAAATTTAAAAGGAAAAAATATAATAAAATCATTTTTTATCTAACCAAGAAATGTTCATTTTTAGATTAACTAATAAAAATCTTTATAAATTTTTCTGACTTTTTCCAATTATTTTGTGCTTTGCGCTTTTCGTCGCCTTTTTGAGTATTTTATTTCCTCCAAAATGCCAAACATCAATTAATTTTTTCGAGAAAAACTTCTCACTAACTCATTTATATCAAAAAACAGACAGAACTTTAAAATTTAAACCCGCAATGAAAAATCCTCAAAATTCTACAATATTTAAACAAATTCGATAACAATTATTGCAAAGCGATTTATTTAAATTTTAAATAATTTCATATTTACTTTAAATTAATATAAAAATAATTGAAAAGTTTTTGGTATTTAGCATGTCAGATAAAATGAAAAAATATAAGAAAATAAAAAATAATAGTAAAATATCCTTTTCAGAAATACGATGTTTATAATTATTTCAGTAAAGTGAATAGTTATTATTTTAATTAGTAATTAAAAAATAAAACAAATCAAGCACGATATTATACATATTAATTTTTTATAATAAAATAAAAATGATATAAAAGAGATTTTATTTGTAAATGAAATCTTTCAATGGAAAAATTGAAAATTTAAAATGAATTTAAAATAGTACAATAAGAGTACAAAAAAAAAATAAATACAAAATTTTTCTTTGATGATTCATTCTTTATTTAAAATTATTAAATATTCTGTATTTAATGAATGGAATTAATTAAATTTTCTTAAATTTTCATTAAACTCTAATATTTTTGAAAAAATTAAAGGAAAAAATTAATGAAGTGATTAAAAGAAATTTTAAAAATTCATAATGATAAATGGTAAATGAGCAAGCAATAATTTATTAAAACAAATAATACAAAAGCTTATCATACATTTACAGAATTTTAAACCGTCAACCACATAATCGACAATAACATGAACCATACCAAGAAATTTATTGAAAATAGATTTTAATTATTGTTTATTAACCTGTTCTAATTATTTTAATAAAATAAATTATTATTTGGAATAAGTAATTAAAATGAAATAAATTTATTAATTAAGTTTTTTAATAAAAATGAAAAACATAAAATGTTTATTAAATATTTAAAATATTTATCGTTAATAAAATTGAAATAGTTACAAATAATATTATGCAGACAAATAAACTTTCTTCAATGTTCAAAGTGTGCAACATGATTTAACACATAAAAATATTTTATTTGAAAATATTAAGTTATAAATTTCATCTTATTCATCGATCAGTATAAAATTTAAAAAAATTCAACTTAATAACAACAATAAATAATATAAAAGACTTGTATACAAGATCAAGTAGTGATTTTCTTTAAATGTTTATTGGCAAAATTGACAATATAAAAAAATATTTTAAGCATAAAGAAAGCATATTTTGTTTAAAAAAAAGAAAAAAAACACAATCTTTAGAAATCATTATTAAGATAAATAGTATTAATTTATGAAATATAAATGAAATCTTAGGTTATTAATCAAATTAAAATAAAAGAATACGATTCAAAAATCAATAATATAAGTGAATTAAAATATTTAATTATAATAATAATAATTAAAATGTGGAAATTTTGCAAAATTTGTAAATTCAATGACTTTACTTTATCGGGAACATTATTTGTGCATAGAAATTCATAGACTATCCTTCTTATAAGCCTCTTTTGGTTATTAATGGTCATTTTCAAACTCAAGTTATTAAATTGAATGCTAATCGCATAATGAAATGTAAATTATTGATTTATAAAAAAAAGAAAATATATATAACACAACTTTATAATTTAAGTCAATCGCGTCACCTCTGACAATAAACTTTTGAAAGATAAAAACAAACTTAACTAATTAGGAAATATAAATATCTATTTATCACATTATAAAGTAAATAAATATGTTAATAATATAAATTTAATTATATACAAAAAATATAACACTCAATTTATGTTATTATTATTATTATTATTATTATTATTAGTTCTACTTCACTTTAACATAAAGATAACATCGAAAATAAATTTACCAATCATTGCTTTTTACAAACACATTTTGAATTATCAATAATTTGTAGCATTGTTTTACTAAGCCTAAAGAGACTTACGTCAATTTACCATTTTTCTCATAATTTAGATTGTTAGAATTTGATTAAAATTATTAGAATAAATTTTTTCATATTGCTTATTTGATTTGTTATTTATTTTATTTATTTTCTTCTAATAAATTATATTTTTTTGTAAGATTTACTTTACCTTTTTATGGTTTAATTCCATAAAAATTCTATTTTGTTTGTTTATATGTAAATATTCTAATTACAGCCAGTACTCAATCAATCCCTTGGTAAAAAAGGTAAAGAGATTATTACAAAAGTTTTGAGACGTATTTGGTTTGCATAAAATATGGACTAAAAAAGCCCGAAATATGGACTAAAAAGCTCAAAAATGGCCAAATATGGACCAAAATATGGACTAAAAACTGCCAAAATCTATGTTTTAAACCCTTTTTTTTTAATATATTTCTTATAGTAATTTAACATTTTTTGCTTCCTCTATTTTTTTTTTCTAAATTGATATTATAAGGTTTTATCATTTTTAATTTGAAAATAATTAATTTCTTATCATTTTGTATTTTTTTTGAATTATCTTCATGCTCCTTCCTCTTCATCTCCAGGTGCCTGTTGTGCTTAAATTTAAATATTTCATGTGTAAGATATTTTTTAATAAAATTTTAATTTAAATTAACTTAGTTTTTCTTCACTATTTATTGCTTTATGTTTTTTAATTATAGCCCAATAACAAGTTTCATTAATTTGAATAATTTAATGCTAAGTTATAATTTCTTATTTAGCAAATAAAATGAAAAGTCCAAATTCCGTCTGACGAATACAAAATGAAAATTTAAAATTAAATAAAAAAAAATTTAAAATTTTTATATAAGAAAACAAAAACGAAACGAAAATTTTTTAAATTTATATAAAAATATGAATTTAAATTAATTCAAACTTCATCAAATTATAAATCTATTAATTTTCCAGTGGTAATGAGAAAATTATTAATTATAAACAAGAATTAATAACAGCCAAAATACAAATTATTTATCAAACCAAAAAAATATTTAAAAAATGAATTTATATATTTTTTGTTTATAAGAAAATAAATAAATGTACAAAATTATTATTTAAAAGGCAAAAAAATAAATTATTAAATTAAAAGCACTTAATTTTAATTACGCAATTTAAAAAGTAATTAATTAATACCAAGAAAACTTAATCCTTTGAAAAAAAATTCGCAGCAAGAGCAAATTTTAAATTATAAAATTCAATTTGAAAACACTAAATATCAGCTCTTATTTTTATATCAGTCAGACAAATTCAAATAAATAATTTAATTGAAAGACATATAAACAAGATCAAAAATATTTTTGTAATTTGAAAAAAAAAAATTTGTGTTAGTGAATTTCAAAATTAAAAAGAAATAAAAAGTAAAAAATATAAAATTAGCATATAATTAAAGAAATTTTATATCGAACAAAAAAATTAAAAAAGATTTTTAAATGAATATATATGAAAAAAAAAATTATATTTAATGTGTTCTTTTAAAAATGATTGGAAAGAATAAAAATTTTTTATAATTGATTAAATTTTAATAAAAAAAAATATTCGGTCAAAAGTTTAATGAAGATTTTTTTTAATAAAACAACATTTAAATTCTGAACATTTATTATTATTGGCAAAAACATTACCATATGAATCTTTTGACACGTGATATGAAATTATGATCAAATAAAGGAATTAAAATACATGCAAAATTGTTTATTAAAAAAGAAAAATTACAAAATTTTATACAAAAATAGTTGTAAATTATTAATTGATTCATAATATGATTTATTAATTACTAAAATTGAAAACAAAAAAGATTTATTAAAATACAAATTTATTGTAAACAATAATAAAATTTATTTTAATAAAAAAATTTAAAATGAACGCAAATGAAAATGTTCAAAATTACATTTCTCATTTTAAATAATAATTTTATCATAAAAATTTAATCAAATATTAGATTTATTTTAAATATCACTAAAATACTAATTAAATATAGCAATAATAATAATACTTTTAGCAGAAGTAAGAGCAAATTCTTTTAACACCTTGAATAAATCAAGGCTAACTCCTGAAAGATCATTTAAAAATAAAAATTTAACAACAGTTCTTACTTTTCGCTAAAAAGAGAAATTAAAATTCAAAAATGTAATTAACCACAGCAATAATAATGAACAAAAAAATAAAGCTAATTTATATTTAAAAAATTTTAATTACCCAAGAAATATTTAAATGTAACCAACACAGGCCAATTGCAGAAAAACGAGTAAGAAAGCATGAGTTAAAAAGACAAGCATAATAACAGATAAGAAATTAACTGTTTTCAAATTAAAAAAAAAAAATTTT